>JH393019.1:33473-46773 GCA_000235945.1 Homolaphlyctis polyrhiza JEL 142
ACGCTGCACAATGAGCCACCTACCGCTTGACCGCGATGGCTCAAAGAACAGATTCTCAAAGTCATTCAAGGAGATGATCGACAGCTGCTTGAAAAAGGACCCCTCAAAGCGGCCTTCTGCAGAGAAGCTTCTCCAGCACTCTTTCTTCAAGTCTGCAAAGAAGAGCAATCATCTCGTCACATCCATCATTTCCAAGATGGTGCCCATCACACAGCGACAGCATCTCCACCGTATGTTGCCACGCAGCTCACTCTAAGCTATCGCAACCTTGGGATGCCCTGCCATGTGACTGTTTCAACTGACTGCTGATACTGAACCCATTCTGCAGGTACCATGCCGCAGTCGCAAAGTACAATCCAGAGCCACGACTCGCACGAATCTTGGGACTTTGACATCTCAGAGCAGCCTCAGCAGCCTCCTGCAGCACTGTCACCAGAGGCAACCATGATCGCCGATATGGACACTGATGCACCTGGTGCCGGCCAAGATCCTTTGCCGCCGCTTGCAATGACAGGTGCATCGCGTGTCGAGTCAGCAGTTCCCGCACATCTGTATGCACCTCGACCCAAAAGCGTCAGTTTCCAGGATAGTCCCATCGACTTGTCCGTTGAGCCTCCTGCTTCAGCACCAGCACTAGCACAGCCGCCTCGTAGAAGTAGATTCACAGTCGACTCGTCCGCATCTACATCTGTCGAGGCAATCGCGGTGCCTTCAGGATCGCAGACTTCTCTTGGTGGCGCACCTCACCAACAGCTATCGCAGATCACGACGAATGTAGCAATGCACCAACGCCAACAGTCGCATCCTGAATCAATCATGTCTCCTGTCACTCCGGTGCCTGGTAGTGCTCACGCCGAGATCAAGAAAGGTCGATTCAGCGTTCTCGAATCTGGATCTGCGTTGTCAGCAACGTCCGTCACGCCACCCTTGCCAGATTCAGCAGCAACACCCTCAACACAACTGCCATCAGCAACCCAGAATGCTTCAAGTCCGACCGATCAGCGCATGTCAACATGTAAGCGTCTCTCTGTTTGTTGCTTGAACTCGTGTTCAGCCATTGACGTTTAATCCTTTGCTGTTTGCAGTGGAGCGCAAGACTGGCAGATTTGCGATTCAGACAACAATCACAACTTCAACGGCCGCATCTACATCGACCCCAGCTGGCGTGCAGGCTCCGCCACATCAACAGCCGCACTCACAGCCGCAGCAGCAGCAACCCGCCGTGGGTTCCCAACTTCCACAGTTCCCAGATACACCTTCTGCCACAACCAGTGCTGCTAGTGTTGCTACTGCCGCTGCAACTGCCGCAACTCTTGCGCATCCTCAACCGACACAGCCATTAGCAGTGCCACCTGGTGAAGATCGTCGTGGCAGATTCCATATCTCGTCTGTCGATAATGTGGGTGTAGCGACATCCGATATATATCAGCAAACACCAGAAGGCTCGCCGCAGTCATCCATCAAACGGCGTCCGCGTCCCGATGCAGTACTCGCCACTGCCCTGTCGCCTCTTCCGACAGAGGGATCGCTCGAGGAGCGTTATCAAAGCCTCCTCAGGATTGCAGAGGCTCAGCAAAGTGTTCTGCGCGAGGTGATGCCGATCCTCAGTCGCTATGGATTGAATCCCTACGATTCAGCCAGCTATCCACAGTCTCCACCGCGCGGTGCAGCAGCTGGGTCGCTCAGCTTCCATAACCGATCGCTGTCGTTGCCTGACACTGACCGTTCAGCTTTCTTGTTTGCCCCGCAAGCCGTGTCATCGGCGGCATATGTGGGCACATCAGATACCGCTGCTCACGGCAGCACTGCGACTGATGCGGCAGCACAACTCGTGTTCTCCGATACTGCATCATCCGCCTCACCTGAATCTCCGAAGCTTCTATCATCATAATTCAAGCACCTATACAACCCTTGCAAACCCATGCCCAAACCAGCCTTGCTTCGCTGATCTCATCCCTACTGTTGTTTTGTCCCCAACAACTTCCTTCCCAAGCCACAGGCTTTTGTTGCAAAATGCTCATCCAACCCTAACCTCTCTTTCTTTTTAAACTACTTTCCTACTTTCCTACTCCCCTCCCCCCCCCCCCCCCTCTTCTCTTTTGCTCCTTACTCTTACTCTTACTCTTACGCTGCATTCCACCTTTTCCTATGGGTATCCTTCACTCTTCTCTTTCGCCTGTCTGAACCACATCAATTTGCTTGAGCTTCTCTCATTCTTTCATTCATCCATTGTCTGTCTGTCTCCCCCTGGTGCATGCGCGCTCTCAGAATTTGAATACAGAACTTGTGTGATGCGCGCGTGTGTCCGCTCATCGTGCATTGGGACTGCCATGTCCTCTTGTTGTGTGTGACATGCCAACCAAGCATCTTTCTCAGTTTCGCACAACAAAACCCCCCGACTGCATCTATCCCTGCTCTTGATGCCTTGGTGTTGGGGCTCAAGATATTTCTAAAAACATGCTGTTTTGAATGTGCGTCTGTTCATTCTTGACAGAGAGATAGCGAGAGGGAGGGAAAAGGATTGTAGAGTGGGTGAACGAACACGACAAGTGGATAGGAGGACGGGGAGGAAAAAAAGGGTCATGTGAGAAAGACAGTATGACAGAGGTTAGAGTGAAAGGCGTAGATCAGCAAGATGAAAGATCGACAGAGTCAGATTTGCCATGAGTAAAAGCCTGCGAGCACTTGGCCATGGTGGCAGAAGATCGGCTGATGGCATCGGTCAGGTAGTAGTCCTTGATGGGCAGTACAATGGGCCCAGAGATTGACGAAGATGGCCCGTGCACTCAGTTGTGTGAGGCCAAGCTTGTAGATGTCGCTTGACGCACCAGTAACAACATCGTAGTTTGTGAGGTTGGGTGCAATCTCTGAGAGACGGCCGCGGACTTCGTGGATATTGTCGTATGGAAGAGCCTTGCCTGCAACTTCCGAGAGCGCACGGATAATGGTCCAGTCTTCACGAGCGCCTGCAGGAGGTGGCACAGCTGCGCGGGTGACTTGTGCACGGCCTTCAGTGTTGACATAGGTTGCAGACTTTTCAGTGTATGCAGAGCCAGGCAGAATGACATCGGCGAGGTGAGCACCTGTATCGCCGTGATGGCCTTGGTAAACAACAAAGGCATCCTTAGGAATGCGCTCTGTGGCAATATCATCTGCACCAAGCAAGTAGATGAACTTGGATGCAGTCTTGGGACGCGCAGTCGCCTCGTATCCAAGATCAAGAGCTGCAACCTGGCTGGCAGAGCGATGCAGCACATTGTAGACTGACCATCCAGCCTCTGCCTTGCTCTGAAGTGCCGACGTCAGCTTGGAAAGTGCAGCAAGAGCCTCGGGAGCATCTGCGCGATCAAAGATGCCAGAGCCAATCAGCACAAGAGGACGCTTTGCAGCCTTGAGCTTCTTTGCAAATTCGGTGTTGCTGTCCAGGAGACTGTTGATGCTGGAAAGCGACTCGCCAACATGCGCAAACTCGTAGTTCAGGTTGGGCGAGGGGCCAACAAGACCAACTTCGAGCTCATTGTGGAGATATGCTTTACGGATGCGAGTATTGAGGATCGGTGCTTCGTGGCGCGGGTTTGTGCCAACAAGAAGCAGAACATCCGCAGACTCAACACCGCAGATGGTCGAGTTCAGCAGATAGTTTGAGCGCACGTCCGTGGTGCCAGCAAGGCCAGCCTCAGGACCTTCCAACTGCAAGTTGCTCGAGTCGTACTGGGCGAGCAGATCCTTGAGAGCAACCAGACTCTCGGCATCTGCCAACTGGCCAGCGATAGCAGCCAGCTCGTTGCCACGCAGACCCTCGGCAGCAGTGGCAATACGCTGCAGCGCCTCTGGCCAGGACACAGGATCAAAGCGGTCTCCATTGCGCACGAGAGGAACGCTCAGACGCTGACGCTTGAGACCGTCGCATGCAAAGCGACTCTTGTCGGCGAGCCACTCTTCGTTGACATCGTCATTGAGGCGCGGCAACACGCGCATCACTTCGACACCGCGAGAGTCGACGCGGATGTTACTGCCGATGGCGTCCAACACATCGATCGACTCTGTGCGCTTCAGCTCCCATGGACGCGTGGTGAATGAATATGGCCGCGAAGTCAGTGCACCGACAGGGCATAGATCCACAATGTTGCCAGACATTTCGGTGGCAAGCGTCTTCTCGATGTATGTGCCGATCTGAGTGTCGTTGCCTCGGCCTGATGTGCCCAGCTCAGTCGCACCAGCAATCTCGTTTGCAAAGCGCACGCAGCGGGTGCATTGAATGCAGCGCGTCATCACTGTCTTGACCAGTGGGCCAAGATTCTTGTTCTCGACTGCGCGCTTGCCCACAACTTCATTAAATCGAGAGCGGTCCGAACCATAACGCACGCTCTGATCTTGCAGATCGCACTCGCCACCCTGGTCGCAGATCGGGCTATGAGTAGTGCAAGCCATTGTCAGCATTTCAAATCTGCAGAAGAGTCAAGAAGCCCATTATTGTGATGATCATGGTGACAGAGCTAACCAGTCAAGCGGATGATTCGCAAGCAGAAACTCCATCACGCCTTCGCGAGCCTTCTTGACAAGCGGCGTATCGGTGCGGATCTTCATGCCAGGTGTGACGGGCATTGCGCACGATGCGATGGGCTTGGGCGACTTCTCGAGCTCAACAAGACACATACGGCAGTTGCCTGCCACACCGAGTCGCTCGTGGTAACAGAAGCGCGGCACATCGACGCCGGCTTTTTCGCAAGCTTGGATGACGGCCGAGCCAGCCTCGATCTTGACTGGCTTGCCATCAATAAACAGCTCAACTTCGGGAGGCGTCTGCTGTGCAGTTGCAAGACCAGCAGCTGTGGTGTGTTGTTTGACGGAGAGCATCGATGGATTGCCGCATGGATCGGCAGATCAAATGCAAGCCAGACAGATCGACAGCGAGAGCGACGAGTTCAAGGTCAGTTTCAACGATGAGGAGAAATACTGCGATATCATATAATAGTCTGTGCTATCTGCTGTCTGCTGCCTGATATCTGCTTCCTGCTGTATGGCCCATTGACAGTTGCTGCCGTTGCTGCTGCCGGCGCTGCCTGGCAGGCGAACCAACTCGGCTGCTGTTGTGGCTGTCTGTTGGCAGAGTTGCTTTCGTGGGTTTTGCAGATGGTCACAGGCAGCAGCACGACAGCACGACAACAGAGCCGGCTGTGGCGGCAGTGGCGGCAGTGGCGTGCGGCTGCACAGAAAGGGCTCTTGCGGCTCATCGATGGCGTACCTCTTAGTGCGGACGATGCCAGAGCCAGCGGACGGAGAGCCGCAGACGAGCGGGTAAGCGCTGGGCGGAGCGCAGCGAATCTCAGCATCTTTTTGTGGTTTCTGTGTTTGGTTGAAAGTGTTGCCGAATTGCAACGCTCGTTTTTCGCTTGTGCAAATGCACAAACCTCTGTCAAAGTCGCGGCCATTGGCACCAACTCAAGCAGCGACTCAAGCAGCGACCAATGCCACGACCAACCTGCAGTCAGCACCAATCACAGTAGCAGCAGCAGCAGCAGCAGCATCAGGATCGAGATCTGTATCAGAGTTGGCACCCATAGTTCCCAGGCCATCTGTCAATGAGCGCGCGGCTCTCGAAGTCGAAGCGTTGCAGCACATCTTTGGCGACGAGTTTGTCCAAGAGACGGTCGTTGACAAGAACGGTGAGCGCCGTGATGCTAGGCTCATGCCGCCAGAGTCAATCATCGTCTTGATGCTGAAAACAGAATTTTAAGCGTGGAAGGTGCAGAACAGCGAAACTTGGTACGTCCTTCGGCTGCAGCCGCTCGGCAGCGAATTCAAGGAGCTTGTTTCCATCTCGCTTTGCGTCAAGTGAGTCGCCATCGCTTGCGATAAGATGATCCATGATCTGCGCAATACAGCGTCGCTGTGGCTGGCATCGGATTCTCACGCAGTGCGCACCGACTTGCATCTGCTGCCCAACTTGTAGGTTTCCGCGGAGCTACCCAGCCACACCCGTCGAGTTCACTCTACGCAAGGAAAAAGGTCTCTCTGACCAGCATATTGACGACCTCAAAAAGGTTGTTGCTGCAACAGCAAAGAAGCTTGCTGGCGAGGAAATGGTCAGGGCTATGAGCTTGCTCGCCAATATGCACAGCGTCTTTGCAGACACTATACTGACGAGCATCTTGGTTTGAGGATCACAGGTTTATGAAATCGCATCTGCGATCCAAGAGTTTATCACCGAACACAATGCTGCGCGTAAACCTGCACCGCTATCCGAGCCACAAAAGTCGTTCTACGACTTGATGCAGGATCGTTTGCAGCAAGATAACGAGCGTAAGCGCCAGCAGGTCGAGCAGGAAGAACAGATGAATCAGAGAATGACGGCAGATAAGCTTGAAGAAGACCAAACACGTCTTGCTGAGCAATACAGATTGGAGCTTGAACGCAAAGAAGCACTCATCAAGGATCATGGCCGCCGTAAAAAGATGAGCTTGCCGTCAACACCTGCCGCCAGCGACAACATGGCTAGAAATCAAGAAACATCGCCGAGTGCTCGTGCACAATCAATATCAGCAAGTCTTGATGCTGTACAATGGCGGACACCGCTGTCGCAAAATGGTCGTTCTCAAGTATACATGGCACATCTAGCTCGGCGTTCCGTCACTAGTCCGTCTACGAACCAAGAAACGCCGCTTCTTGTCGTTGTTCAAAAGGAACTCTCATTCGTTGCAACTGAAGTCATGTCCGAAGCCGTCTCAACTGCTGTCGACACGCTCGGAACAGCACTGGCTCGCGCTGCTAATGTATCATCATCCGGCATCGTCAAACTTTACGACTATAACCTGCATCGCGATGCGCGTAACGCCAAACTGAACATTGAGCTATTGATGGATGGCTATCTTGGTGGCTCATTGGCCGAATCGATGAAGCGCTTTGGAGCAATGGAGCCGACACAGATTAAGCGCCATGCTCGGACATTGCTTGAGATTATCGATAGACTTCATTCACGCGACGTTATGCACCTTGGTTTGTTATAAATGCCAGTAATGTGTCGCAGTTGGCGATCGACCACTCTACTGACTGTATACTGTGCAGCTGTGACAAGCAAGAACATCTACTTTAGTGCTTCTGGCGATCTTGTTATCACGGGTCATCTCTATCAACACCATATCTCAAAGATACAGGATCTGTGTGATGGTGGTTCAAGTGCAACAGGCGCTCAGCGGGCTGTATGGCAGTGTCCTGACTTTGCAACAGGACTTGTTAGCACCAAGGTCGACGTGTGGATGGCTGGACTGGTTATTCTTGAAATGTCGCTTGGCGACCGCGTTTCTGCAGCCATTTCGCTACAGAATCTGCTTGGGAAAAGTGAGGATCTCTCTTTGGTGCATCCATTTGTTTGGCTATTGTCTCTTCTTGGTACTGATCCGCTTGCCTTGTTTCGTTTGTAGAAAGTAGAGTGCCGACGCTGCTTAGTGCACTGGTGTCCAAAATGATGGCGCAGGATCCGGATGAGCGTCCCTCTGCTCTGCAAGCATTGGAGCATCCCTTCTTTGTTGCTGACTTCACAAACTTGTCGCCCATCTCAACACCTGCTCCTCAGGCTGCCCCCGAGCGGTCACCCGTGACTGCAACGCCACTCCAGCAGGAGCTGTCAGCAAACAGCTTCTTTGAAGCAAATCGGATGCACTCGCGCTATCATGCTGATTTTGATGAGCTTGAGTTTCTAGGACGAGGAGGGTTTGGCCAAGTTGTCAAGGCTCGCAATCGTCTCGGTATGCTATCCTTGTACTCTGCCATGGTTTTTGCAATCCGTTGCATCTTGCTTATCGTTGCATATTCCTGTGCTACAGACGGTGCGTTTTATGCCATCAAAAAAGTCAAGATGAATCCAAAAGACAAGGATCGTAGTGATCGGCTGTTGCGCGAAGTACAGACCCTGTCGCGTCTGCATAACGAATTTGTCGTCCGGTACTATCAGGCTTGGTTTGAAAAGGCTCCAAAAAGCGAGTTGGTTGGTGGTCCCAACACAGACGATAGCTATGACGACGACGACGACAGCGATTCAGAAAGCGATGAATCAACCAACCATCAAAATCAAGATACCGACGAACAAGACGAAGATGATGAAAGTGATGAAAGTGACAGCGACGAAGTTGAAAACGGGTTTCGTGCCGACTGGCTAGAATCCACCGATGTCTCTATAAGCTTCCTCAGCTCAAGTGTTCATCAACAAGGCGCATCTGACAGCGAGTATTCAACCAACAATGGAATTCCAGGCCACCGCAAATCAGAAGAGTATATTGTTGTCCTGTATATTCAGATGGAGTATTGCGAAAAAGAGACCCTGCGTAATTACATTGATCGCGGTGTTGACACGGAAGAAGCATGGCGTCTCTTTCGTCAGATCCTTGAAGGGCTTGCTCATATCCATTCGCAAAATATCATCCATCGCGATCTCAAGCCAAGCAACGGTAGGTTTATAGTGCTGCAGAGCTGCTCTCCTGGTGTTTGGTTCAAAGAAAAGTGTTGAGGCTTGCTGATATAAGAGGCTTCCAATGAGCAGTGTTCTTGGACGCCAACAAGAATGTCAAGATTGGCGACTTTGGTCTTGCTACTGCAAGACGCGACGCACAGATTCCAGCTGCAGAGTTCTTCAACTCGCTCGATGACACATCACTCACAAGTCGAGATTGGAACGCCTGTTTATATAGCGCCAGGTACGATCAAAAACTTGTATCGGTTGACATCATTGTCGATATTGGCTGTGATATCAGTCTAATGCTTTTATGCCTCAACCACATCAGAGATCCTCAACAAGGCCGGGCGATACAATTCCAAGGTTGACATGTATTCTCTTGGTATCATATTCTTCGAGATGGTGTATCCTCTGTCGACTGGCATGCAGCGCGCCGTGGTTCTTCGTGACCTGCGCAGCAGAAGCATCATATTTCCAAAAGGTACATCACAGTAGCCAGTACTTCCATTCTTGGAGTGGCATGCATTCACCAGACTGCTGACAACACGACGTTTTAAGATTTTGATCACCAGCGGCTTGAATCACAGGGTCAAATCATTACACAGCTGCTTAGCCACATACCAAAGGAGCGTCCATCCTGCATGCAGTTGCTTCAGTCGCCTCTTGTACCATCGCAGGTCGAAGAAGAGTACATTAACGAGGAGCTCTTGCGCATCGTCCGACAGAACAATCCAACATACTTTTCTCGTCTCATCACATCTCTGTTCAACCAAAAGGTTGGCAAGCACAAGGATCTTGCGTATGACTTTAACTCATCGACACATGCCATAGATTTGCACCAAGCTGCCATCATATCGCATATCAAGAGGCACGTCACTCGCGTGTTTACCGATCATGGCGCTGTGCCCTTGTTATCGCCTCTTATTGTTCCAAAGACTGTAAGCATTCAATCTTGTATTTCTGCATCCAAGTTGCTGCATTGCTAACATCCAAGTGGTAGGATGATATCTCTGATATCTACGTGTCCAAGCGACCTGCCGAGCTGCTCGATTCCACTGGAAACATTGTGCAGCTGCGGTACGATCTCACTGTACCGTTTGCTCGCATGATCTCACGCATGTCCCTCCCACCCACGCTGCCGATCAAACGCTATGCAATCGAGCGCGTATTTCGTGGTAACGTTGCTGGCGGTCAACCTCGCACACTCCTGGAATGCGATTTCGATATCATCTACCGCAAGTCCCAAACCATGCTTGCCGAAGCAGAAGTCATCAAAGTATTGTGCGAAGTGCTCGATTTCACAAACTATGGCAGCCAAGATCCCACTCGAATCAACTCTCCCTTAGCATCCACCATGAGCATGCCTCACATCCGCATCAGCCACTCTAGAATTCTTCCGATTGTGTTTGAGTATTGTGGGATTCCGCTCGACCAGCGGCATGCTGTCCAAGATCTTTTGGAGCAGCTCGATCGACAGATTGGATTCTCGCAAATGCGCTCGCGATTGAGTGAACTTGGGCTCTCTAAAGCCTGTATCGAGCGACTGGTGGATTTGCTGGCGTCACAGATGGCACTCATCACCATGGCGCACCTGGCTTGGTGTCAGCGGCAGCTTTCGCTCAGCTCAAACCAGCCAGTCTCGCATCAAACCCTGCATTCAACACCCTGTTTGAAAGCTTGATAACAGTTGTATCGCATCTCGAGGCGTTTGGTGTCAAGCGTCGCATTGTATTTGAACCTCTGCTTGTGTTTAATACCAATGTGTTTTCAGCTGGTGTTATATTTCAACTGGGGCGGCGCATGGCCAAGCGGTTTGGTGCGCTTTGATCTGGCATCTAGCCGATGCGCATCGTGTCGCCTTGTTATGATGCAACTCTCTCGTATCTCTAGTTTTGTTATTTGTCTGATACTGACATTATGTCGGCGATGATGGTTGCAATGGTTGGTGTGGGCTATTGCAGATGTACTGGCAGCTGGCGGCAACTATGAGCGGCTTGTGCATTCGTTTCGTGGGCCATTTAACCGCAATGTCACTGAACTTGCTGCTGTTGGTGCCAGCATCGGTGTGTATATCTTTCTGTCCTATTGCCTGCTGTCGCTCTGTTCTTGCTGTTTTGTGGTTCGCAGTCATGCTTCTAACGATTGCATATTATTACGATTCGAATCGCAGCACTGTCCAAGCTTCTAGCAATTGTGATCACGGATAGCATGTCTGCCTCTCGCCATCCTAACGAAGAATCCAAGATCCCTGCTGCGCTGTTCTCGCGCGCTGACGTTCTTGTCGCTTCTTTCGGCAATCCAAGCGTCTGTCTTCCAGAACGTCTCGCAGTGGCATCTGATCTATGGGCAGCCGGTATCAGCGCCGAACTCTCTTTCGAATCGACCATCTCATCCCAAGATGATCTACAACGCGCCTGGAAAGAAGGCTACAAAGCCGTGGTTGTGCTGAAACAGCGTGGTCAGGATCTTGTCAGCGGGCCAACCATCAAAATCAGAAGTATTCATAATCGACAGGAGATTGAAGTCTCGAGAAATGATGTTGTCACGGTCCTACAGCAGGAACTCAGCATGGGTGCCAGGCTGCATTCTCATACTGTCTCGACGGCTAGTACTGAGAGTTGCGTCTTCTGTTGTCACAGATGTTGTGATGCAACCGGTCTTGACAGAGTGTTGCTGCTTGACTGACTGATTGACTGACTGATTTGTATATATGGTTAGAACTTGTTGCAAGCGGATCTGCAGCTGCACTTAGTCGGACAACATGCATTGTGCCACAGCTTACCAAGAAGAGCAAATCCAAACAAAAGGATCGCAGTGGCATGGAAAGCCGAGGTTTGGCGATTGCTTGTTTTGCGTGTCCTACCTGCTTGCATGCTCCACACGCCATTGGATGCCATCTGATCTGACCGAGTATGCTTGGTATTCGACTTGCACAGCATTGGGGACTGTGACACGCGCAGGCGCAGACGCACCCATCATTGCTGTCGAACTAAGCATGGCGGAGCTACTACGACTTCGATCTTCGTGGTTTTCAGATGATGACATCTTCAAGCGAACTCTACAGGAAGCAGGTCTCTCGCATCAAAAGGAGTTGAGTCTGGTTCATCTTCATCTTACAGAATTCATCCACTCTTACACCATAGATTGATACACGTGCTCACTGTTCTCTTGTTGGTGCATATCAAGATATGTTATGCAGGTTCGTCGCCAGATCCATAAGCTCAAGCGAGAAGCCACTAGCAGATCCAGTCCGTTTGTGTGGGTCTCGTCAGATGTCGACGGCGCTGCGCTACCAGTCCCATTTCAGGAATAAACTGTGCTGCATTCATTCGGCTGTCGCCTTGCCCTTTTATATATCATCCCAACTTCATTGGCTTCTTATGAGTCGTCCTGTTCTTCTTCTTCTTCTTCTTCGGCATAGACATGCTTCACTTTGCGGTGCTTGCTGCCTGTACTTGATCTGGCTGCGGCGGACTCGCGCTTGGATGTTGCGAGAGCCTGACGAAGCTGCTTGAGTCGATCTAACCGTTCTCTGAGTCGTTGTTGGCTCTTGGCCGTCTGTTCTTGGCGATCATACGGCGCATCCCCGTCGCCGTCAAGATCATCTGCTTGCTGTTCTGCCTGCTCATTCTCTTTCTCCTGCTGCTGCTCGCTAGATTCTTGGTTCTGTGCTGGTTGATGAGCTTGCTACTGCTGCTTACTGTCGTCGTCGTCGTTGTTGTTGGTGGAGCATTGTATATGACTGCCGGTGATGACACAGAGTTGGTTGCCATCGTTGCTGTTCCCGCTACTGCTGACGCTGTAGTTGCAGCTGCAGCTTCTTGCTTGATTTCCTGCTCAAGCCGCTGTAGTTCAGCCTCGATATCGTCAATGTCAGGCATCTGCTCGTCTGGCTGTGCAGGTTTCTGTGACTCGGTTGTGTTGGATGGTGCTGGTTTTTGGGTGGATGGCTTTGTGCCTGACGCTGCTCGTGCTGGTGCCGGTGCCGGTGCCGGTGCTGTTTTCTTTGAGACGGATGCTGCTGGTTCATGCGGCCGCTTGGATGATGCTGATATGCCCCGTGCAGGCACTGCCGAGGGTTTCCGCTTGCTCATCTGCGATTTGAGGAGGGCACGAGCGTCCATGTTGCTGCAATCTCTTTGGACAACATCCGAAAATCAGTAGTAACAAGAGCGTCAATAATGTTCATTGGGTTTGTGCAGGATCAGACGCAGACGGCACAGCCGCCAGCATCTGCTCAATCTCTATTTCGCGGCTCCTGATCCAACGGTCCATTGCATCAACAGTTGCACGCCTCTTGCGAATCTCTTCGTTCAAGAGCTCGGCCTCCTGCATTTGATTGCGGATATCCATCTGCAGACTCTGAGATTGGGCATGCAGCTCCTCAACAACAATCACTGCGGACTCAAAGTCCTGCTGCAGACGGTGCTTCTCTTCTGTAAGACGCTGGCAATGCGATGTCAGTCTTTCTACTGTGCTCTGCATCGCATTGAATCCGGCGGTGATAAACGCGATACGATCGGTATCGCTTGATGGAATCTGAGCGGTCTCGTGCGGCAAAAGGACATCGACCAGCGATCCCTTCAAGGTCATGGTCAACTGAGTCAGAAGGATCAGTAGGCGCTCGACCTTTTGTTTCTGAGCTGCGACTGCGGCTGCTGGCGTTGCCGTGATGGCCAGATCAGTTTGTGTGGATGCGTTTAGTTTGTGATGGTGTTGAGATGCGTGCGATTCCGCTTCCAAACGTAACCGCGCGATCTCTGCCGCCTGACGCTCGATCTGGGCCGAGAGCGCTTCTAGAGACTCGTCGTTGCGTGCAGAATGCCGGCCAGCGGGTGTCTGAGGTGGGTG
>JH393019.1:46873-59128 GCA_000235945.1 Homolaphlyctis polyrhiza JEL 142
TCCAGACATCCTCACTCTTCTCGAGTCTGAGCGCGAGGCACGCCGCCTCCGATAAACGTGGACGCTCAAGCCACCCTTGTGCGTTGTGTGTCCGATCCTGTAGGAGTTTGTGCGGCTTGGACCAGATTTCTTGTAGTGCATCTGCACACGTTCCTGCAGTTTCAGCGCAAATGTATGAACTCGATCTCAGACCCCAGTGTTTATTTTTCGTCTTTGGTTATCAGTGATATAAGCTGCAAGCATGGGCTGTCAGAGTGGGCTGGTTGCGAAGTTGAGTGTGGAGCAGCTGTGAGATGGAGAGATGAAGTGTTTGCTTGCACTTTCGAATGTCAGCCACAAACGATTCGCAACATGTCGCTGCTGATCAACTGGGATCTGCTGAAGAACAGCAGCGAGGCAGCCAGTCTCAAGGACTTTGTGAACGAACGGTTCCGCGAAGTCGAGAAGCCCAGCTTCATTGGCAACGTGACAGTCGTTGAGCTCGAGTTTGGTGAGAGCTGCTCTGCCGCCGCAAGTGCAAGCATCCCAGTCGCCGATGCTGACTTGGTATCCATCAACTAATGCATCGCAAACCTACGCATCTTGCAAGGCGACATCCCACCCGAGATATGCATCGAAGACATCTGCGATCCCATGGCAGACTTTTATCTGCAGGAGCCAGACGACTCGGACTTTATGAGCGAAGGCAGCTCGCATCGAGCACCGCCGCCGCCATCGTCGTCGCATTCACAGCAGCATGGTTACTCGTCGCCATTCTACTCAAGCCAGCAAACTCAACAGAACCAACCCAGCAGCGGATATGGACAAGGATATGGACATGGACATGGGCAAGGGCACGGGAATGCGTATGGACATGGACATACAGCGGCAGCATCAGACTCATCGCAGTACTCGGCGCCGTTCTCACCGCCGCCTGCTAGTGGGCTGCGGCATCGACCAGGCGCCACAGGCCAAGCACAAGGATCAGCAGCAGCAGCAACAGCAACAGCAACAGCAACAGGATCGACAACAACAGGAGCAACAACAGCCGTCAACGACCGGTTTGGCGGCGGCGGCGGCATCGGATCTGTTGTGCCAACGCGAACAGCAAGCTCAAGCAGTCTTGCCGGCATGGGATTTGGACTTGGTGTTGCGAGTGCCGCCATGAGCCAACCAGGCATCGCAAGCACGTTTGGCATCTCTTCTCCTTATCATCATCCCCATTCACAGCAGCAGCCAGGCTCGCCACATACACCACAGCAATCATCAGCATCCTCGCAAGGCATGCCATACAACCAACAGCAACAGCAACAGCAGCAACAGCAGCAGCAACACCACCACCACCCTCATCATCCACTCTACAACCAAAGCAACGCGTCAACAGATATGGTGCACCTTGTTCAATTGCCGCATCAAGACACCGATGCCCAACTCGAGCTCTCGGTCAAGTACAATGGAAACATGCGGCTCGCCATCTCAACCGAGCTGATTGTCAACCAACCTACACCTGCTTTCATGGTTCTCCCGCTATCTCTCACTCTCACTGGATTCTCTTTTGAAGGTATATATGCTGCTGATCAAGTAGATTGAAAATGCAAAGAAAACTGTTGGATGGAATCATCACTTGCATCTAGTTTTGTGTCTCTTTCCTTGTCACTTTGCAATCCCGATTGCTACTGCTATCGGGGTTTCCCCATCAGTGTCGTTCGCATACGTTATTTCGCCAATCGACTGACAATCCAAACACACTTACATATACATACATACATAGGAACAGCAATCATCGCATATCTAAACAACTCAATCAACTTCTGTTTCAAAGAGCCAGCAAACCCATCAGATAGCATTTTGCGCGATATGACAATCGAGTCGGAAATCGGCGACAAGACACGCGCAGTCCTCAAGAATGTTGGCAAGATTGAACGATTTATCGTGCAGCAGCTCAAGAATTTCTTTAATGATTTCTTGGTGTTTCCGAATTATCACTCGCTGCTGTTGGTGCGCGAGGGTGATGGCGATGACGATGATGATGATGAGCATTTAGATGATATTGAATAAAGTGGAATTTTTGTTTTGCTTCTTGTGCATCACGTATGAGATGGGCAGATGCTTCCAATGTGTCTGAGTTTGGAAAAAAGGTGTTCATTGTGTGGGTTGGGTTGAGAAATGGAGAGGAAAGGGTGGTCCAAAAGTTGCTGTGATTTCCATCCTTGGCACGATCAAGACAGCAGTCTGAAAACGAAGCACACCGAGGTAAACGAGAAAAGAGGGAAACGGTCATTAGATGGCAGGACAGGGCACTGTTTCTGTGCATGTGAGCGGGATAGTAAGTGATTCTTGAAGTATGAGAGTGAGATCGCATGCCAACGAGGTAGAAAGGATCAACTAGGACGTGATTCTTTTAGTACTGCGATGCTTGGCGGTCATAGTTGGCACCCATTGCCTTCTTGAGAAGCAGGTTGATATCAGCCTCGCGCAGATCCTAGCGCAGCCACAGTGTAGTGAAGAGTGTCAGTCCCGACTCTGGCGCATGCAATCAATATACAGAAAAGAGAGTGGGCGAGATCTGCAAATCACTGACCTCGACAGTTGTCGCAGCCACCTCAATTGCAAAAACTTGGATGACCTTCTTAACGTCACCGAGATGCACAGAAAGCTTGGCCTTGCGCATGACCTTGACCTTGTTTCCGCACCAGCTGACGAGCACAAACTTGGCGCGGCGTGACTTTGTGTAGCATCACACCAGCAAGATGCAAGCATGTCAGAAATGTGATTGTACAGCAGTATCGACCATGATCACGCCTTGGATCTGGAGAAAAACCAAGTCGATATAGCCTACCAGCTCATCGTTGCCAACGATCATGCGGAGGTATCCAAACGCAGCCTTATCTTCCTTTAGGTTGCTCTTGAATTCGGCGAGGCCGCCCTTGCCTGTTTTGCATCGCAAAGACAGAGATTCGAGCAAACCAAAAGGTGTTAGCCAGAGGATGAGTTGAGGACGATCGTGTTGGGTATCGGATTTCGACAGTCCGGTGCGAGGCTCAGTAAGAATGGTCAGGCAGTCGCGATGCGCCACGATGCAGCAGGACACTGGACAGAGAGCGAGAAGGGCATGAGCGACATACCTGTGCTGGCGACCTTGAGAGTGTCTGACTTGTCATCGAGGTATTCGAGCAGGAGCCTGCAGGCAGAAGCCGATCGGTGATTGTTGGTGGGAGTGAGTAGGGACAGGAGGGTGGAGGTGTGTGTGTGTGTGTGTGTGGATATTGACGAGGGGCCCAGAACAGTGTCAGCCGTGGATCCGTTGGGCCACTGAATAGCAGCGCAGAGCAGAGCAGCGCAGGACAGCCACAGTTGCGGCAGACAGATTGGATTGCTGTGCGTTCTCTGTCTTTCTCTCTCTGCTTTGCCAGAGCCAGAGCCAGAGCATCGACGGAGCCATGAGTAGGGGGCCGCACTCACCAGTTGGTTTCGGTCTTGTCATTGCGGACATCCTCATAGGCAGCGGCCACGCCAGCATCAAGAGTCGACATTGTGTTCTGTGTTGATTGTTGACTGCGAGTCGCGAGTTTGAGTTCAGATTTGGGAAAATCTCTCCGAAAAAAGCCAAAATCACGCGCACAGCCAGCCACACACTGATTCCTGAGAGCGTGTGGCGTGGGCCCAGAGAGACCCAACAATCAAGGCTCAGTGCCAGATATCTTTATTTGTTACTGGAGCAGCGCAGTGATCTCGCTGTGGTCGAGTCCAAGCAGATACAGCATATCCAGCAAGCTGGGCTGGTTTATCCGAGCTGCTGCCTGTGCTTGCACGCTTGGCTTGGCATTGAAGGCGATTCCCAACCCTGCTGCGGCAAGCATCTTCAGATCGTTTGCCCCATCGCCAACAGCAATCACCTGCTCCTTCGCAACACCCTCGGCATGTGCAATCACTGCGAGCAGCTCAGCCTTTCGAACGCTATCGACGATGGCGCCCGTTGTTTTCCCAGTTAGCTGCAGTCCATCTGCGGTTGTTTCCAGATGATTGGCAAACGCATAGTCAAGCGACAGCGTGGCCTTGACATAAGCAGCGAGCGGAGTGAATCCTCCAGAGAGAACGGCCAGTTTGCATCCTAGACGCTTGAGCGCGCGACACAGAAGCCTGACGCCTGGCGTGAAGGTGATTGACTGGCGGACAGTATCGAGCACGCTCACCGGCGCTCCTTTGAGCAGATTCACTCGGCGCTCGAGAGACTGAGTGAAATCGAGCTCACCGCGCCTATGATTGCATGGCATGGCATGGAATAGTGAGATCAGATGAGATCGAATGAGATGGAGGATGTGGTGCAGCAACAAGCGACTCATAAACTTACATAGCGGCCTCGGTGATGGCAGCGACTTGATCAACGACGCCGACACAGCGAGCAATCTCGTCAATGACTTCCTGCTGGATCAGCGTCGAGTCCATGTCAAACACAACAAGTCGCTTGTGTCGGCGGAACACGCCGTGTGGCTGAACTACGATGTTGAGACCACTCGAGGATGGAACTGAGGGTGAAGCAGCCCGCTCAACGGCCATTGCCTGCTGCCGCAGCAGTGTCAAGTCCGCTGGATGAGCACGCGCAACAACATCGATTGCTGAGGCTGAGGCTGCCGAACGGTCTGACAGCGTGCGGATGCTCGTCACACCCGCAGCCACCACCAGCGCAAGCGCAGCTGCCACGTGGCCCAGTGTGATGCCCTGCGAGCGCAGCAGTGTGAGCGCAACCAGCTCGCCGCCATCTCTCGCATGCGTCTCCAGATCGTGCTGGCGAATGGTTCCGCTTGCATCCGCAGCAGCCCCACGATAAGCATTGAACTCTGCGGCAAGCGACTCTGTTGGTCCTTTCTCTGAGAGCACCAAGTGCAGCACTGCCACCGACGGAGCACACATAGAGAACTCTATGCTTTTGATTGGCTCATCGTGCAACTGGGTTCGACTCTGTATATATTCTACAAACTCTTTGATGAGCGTTGTGCTGCCGGTCCATGTCGCCATCTCGCTCGCCAAGTATCTACGAAATCCAGGAGCGAATATAGAAAGTTGGGGAAAGACAGACAGATCAATCAACCAATCAATCTATATGGAGAGAGAGTGTGTCATGTCATGTGCTGCAGTTTTCATTCCTCAGGCACTGATGGCAGACTTGATGTCGGCACAAACAGGTTTGAGATCAGCAGCCTTGATATTGTCCCAGTCGGTTGTGAGCAAGAGTTCCTCGGCAACTGCAAGCTTTTCAGGCGCAATGCCACAGTCCTGCAAACTGGTTGATACAAGCAAGTACATGGCTTCAGATGCATCTCGGCGCACCTATATATCCATCCAGTTGCCACGCATCATTGTATTGACTGGGTCAGTCTCATTCCTATAGAAACAACTGGGAGCAAGAGCAAGGCAGGGCTCTGCGATATCATCATTTGCAGGAAAATACCTTTGGATAAGGGTGGCCCAGATACAATGCGAGCTGTTTCAGTGCACGCTGCTGCAGTTCGCGCATCTGTTCGTCGGCTGCTTGGACCAGAGCAGCAAACCCAGCAAAGACCTTGATGCCGCTCAGCAGCTTCTTGACGCTTTTTGATTTGAGCACTTCGGTCTTGAGGAGCTCAAACAACTCAACGACTTGGCTGACAGCATCAATGTTTTGGTGAATGATGTTGCTGGTGAGGAGAACATCAAGTGTTTCGATTAGGGGAATCGAAATGCGATCGTCTTTTTGGAACTGACGGAATACAGTGGCTAGGGCTGAGAGGAAATCGCCAATGTGGGTGACTGGGAAATCGCTGTTGGCGGCATCTAGCGAGCACGGCAGCGATTGGAGGAATGTAATCAGAGCCGCGCTTGACTGTCGAACGAGACTCTCGGTCAAGCCGCCAACACTGACAACATATCCTGTGATGGTTTCCAGGCGGTATTCTGCGATGCACAGCAGCTTGGACATTTGCGGATACACAATCTTTGGGTTCAGCCAGTTGAAATCAGCATCGCTTTTTTAAGATTCGATTGGGGCAGTTTTGGTTATGAATAAAGTCAGCCATCTGACAGTGTATGAACAGGACACGCAAGCTCGCATGCAAACTGGCAAACTAACTCACAAGCTTACCTCGGAACAACCAAACGCAGAGCATCGCGTGCTGGAACTCGGATCTTGTCGTTCCAAACAATCCGATACAGCGAGCGTCCGGCTGCTTCGCGAAGCCGATCAATCTTCTCGACGCTTTGAAGACAAACAGCACCAACAGCCTTTCGTCGAAGCTCATCGCTTAGAATATCCTCTTGGCCCGTCTGCGTCTCAATCACGGCAATCTGTTCAAACAGTGTGGCAATCGCCTTGACAGCGGCCTCGCGGACCCATGCTCCGACATCACCACGCGAATCGGTCGAGTAGTCTTCAGTGGCTTTCAGAATTGTTTCAATGATCAAATCAAGGCGAGGTCGTGGTAGATCAGAAATGAGCGATGTCGAGTAGCTGCTCATAATCATTGACAGTGCTTGCAAGGCATTCCGACGAGCTTCGGCATCGTTGAGAACCTGATCCTCAATAATCGCGGCCGCGGCAATGAGAGCAGGAATAAGCTCGTCAACGAGAGGACGCAGCACTTGAAGCGACAGCGATCCAAACGCGATAGCAACGCTGCGTCGGCGATGCTTGATTGATGATGGCGACAAACCATGCAGATACGCATGAAAACGCTCAGGAGACAGTCCGACAACGTGGCAAAGTGAACGAATCGCCTTTGACGTTGCTCCTTGCACTTCCTCTTCAGGACGGTCAAGAGAGGTGTCAAGAAGTTTCCACCAAATCTGGAGTGTCTCCTCAGAAATCCCGCTTGTCGAGGATGTCATGCCTACGAATGCACCGGACGAAGCGAGCGCATCAATCAGAGAAGCACCCGCGACGCGAGTGAATTCTGATCCAAAAGTCTCTGTATATGCCGGGAAGAATGTGCGGACAGATTCAAAAGCAGGCTATCGACTCAAAAATGATCAGCTTTGCGTCCTTCAAGGCGAGAAACTGCGCACACCATGCCACAGCGACGATCCCATATACAAACAGGGTGCAGTTTACCTTGACAATGGACTCGATCAAATCAGCAGGCCATTCGCCACCGTTCCGGCGTGACAGCGAAAGAATGATTTCAGCCATGGACAGGATTGAGCCATGGCGTGTTTCCATCTCGGCCGACTGCATCCAAACAAGCTATATCACACACAAACAATACCCCATTACCACCACCAAAGAGTAGTAGTTGAATGAACAGGGACACACGATAGGATTAGAGGATCAAAAACACAATCCCAACATGTGCAATCAAGCCGTATGAGAAACAAACCGTTTTAGGAACAACAGTTGAAATGATTGCGCTGGTTCTGATTTCAGTGATCTGTCCGAGTGCCTTTGCCGTGAGAATGCGAACAGACTTGTCCCAGTGGTGCATCGAGACAGTGGCAAGCTGCTCTATGATGGCAGGAGCATATGCATCAAGTCTACAACAATAATGGTACAGTAGTATACATGTCAGTAAACGTGACAAGTGCGAGGAAGACTGTGATCGATCATGAACGACATGCTTCGACCTATTAGTCGTAAAACAGTTTATGCAAAGCCGAGTGCTTACTTGCAGATAGCAGGCGCCAGCTCAGTAAATGAGTGGCTTCGGATGCCAAGGTTGTAGTAGTCGGCAATTCCAATCGCTTCAATGCCATTCGGAAACAGACCCTATCATAGGCAATAGCCAAACGTTTAACGAGTCAGTAACAAAACAGTATAGCAGCGAATAAGCATAGCACGCAAGGAAGCAGAGGAAGCGATATCAGTGCTTCTTACATGGCGTCCAACGTTTTCTTGGAATGCAGCAGCAGCGGCGCGTCGAATATGGACTTCGCGATCGGTGATACACGTGACAATCAGACGCTCGGCAAGCTTGTCTGCAAAGGGAACAAGGATATCCGAGGCGTATGACCGAGCAAACGACCAGCACACATAGCAAGCGGCATCACGAACATGGGATCCAATTGAGTGTGATCCCTTGCGTTGGTCAAACGAAAGCGCCTAGAGCCAACCGAGACAGAGAGAGAGAGGGATAGCACAAACGAGCCAAGATTAGCAAAAAACACAAACAGATCAGTACCAACAACAACAAAGCTGTTTGTGATGGTGGGCTTACTCGAAGGATCCAGGGAACGGCTTGTTTGAGACGCGACTCAAGTAAGAGTCCGCGACGCACAAGCTCGGCAAGAGCAAGTGAGGCACCATGCCATGATGCATCGGATGCACTGGCAACACTTGATTCAAGCGGCGATCCATTGACAAGCTCGACATCCTCCGACATGATGTCGATGATCGACCCAACGATATCATCGGCAAGCTCAAAGTTCAAGCGTTCTGCAATGCGGCCAATGCCTTTTGCCGAAGTCCATCGGACGATTGTGTCCTGCATTGACCCAGAAGCACATTGTACAGAGTCAGTCCGAGTGCCAACACCTGACACTATCCTCAAGTAGCAGAGACGAGGCACAGTCATCGACAACACTAACCCGATCGCGTAGACCATCAAGCAGCATGCCGACGATTTCCTCCATTTCATCAGGCAGATCATCAAAGTTGTCTTCATCATTATCTTGCGTAGTTGTCGTCACAGATGCAACAAGACCGCCAAGTGATTCGCTCTTGAGATTAGCTGCGAGCGAGCGAGACACACGCTGGTACCTCCATCGAGCGACACGCGGTTTGATCGTACACAGAGCGATTCGTTGGCCAAGCTTAACCACTTGCTTGCGCATCAGAGCATTGTTTTTGATTTGTGGGCTGTTGATCAGTGCACAGCAGTTTTGGACATAGTGTGCTGTCGGAAGCAGTGTCTGGCGTGGTCCATACTTGTAAATCGAGCAGAGTGCAGCAACCAAACCACGAATCTCAAAGATGCTTTCCGACTTGTCAAGGCTTTCAAATGACTCTTGGATGAACGGAATCAAAAGCGTGTTCAAAGTGTCCTTGCTACAGGATTTTACAAGGAAATGTATGGTGTTCAAGAGCAACATCAGATATCAGCTCTTTGTGGAAACTACACTACAAGGTTGGGACAGCCAAAGCAGAAAGCAGGCAGAAAGTTGTTACCGTGTGAGCACACGCATGATCAAGATGGCAGCGCCTTCAAATTCCTTGCCGACAGATCTAAGAAAGTGTTTTCCGTGGCCAAGAATGCGCTGAACAAGCGGCACAGCATTCTCATCGCCGCTATCAACTCGAGTGAGATCAAAGGGCACCATGGCAATCAGAGAGGTCCACAGCAGCATGATATATCGCGTTTGCCAGTATTGTGCCAGATCCTTGTGAGCGCCAAGGTACCCCAGGAAATCGAGGCAGGGTTCGAGATCGGCGACTTCGTGGGTGAAGAAGCGGATAACAGTTTTGTATCCGCGGGTTTTAGCTAGACCGCTGATGATACTGAAGAATGGATGCCATTTCTCGATCAGAATATGCTTCTGATTGTCGTCATTGTTCTGGTTGAACTGCTTGATGCCATCTAGGAGTCGCTGCATCAGTGGCGCAACAATCGCCTCCAGATGTGGGTCGAGAAGCTGTGGCTGTTCTTGGTACTTGTCGATCTGGTCAGTGGAATCAGCCGATGCAGTTGCAAAGCAGTGAGTGAGATTCCAGTTAGTAGTGAGCAGAGGGTAGACGGCACACAGCAAGCAGCAGACACACCGTCTGCAGCATGCGATAGAGCTTGAACAAAGACTCTTGGGACCAGCGGTTTGTTTCCAGCTTGTCGGCTGCAGCCCAAAACTCTTCGACTTCGTTGAGAAAGCGGTCCTTCTCCACAAAGTAGGTTGCCTCACGCTCGTCACGCTGCTGCGCTTCATCAAGCAGCTCTTCTTGTTCTTCAAAGGCCTCGCTCATCATGATGCCGTTGCTGATGGTCTGCTATTGTGGTTTGGCGTCTGTCTGTTGGAAGGAGTAACTGGAGATGAAGGGTGGCGTGTGTGTGTGTGTGTGTGTGTTGGGTAAAAAGCTTGGGTCGATTTTGTGGTTCTTGTCGGAAATCGGACGGAGAATGAGCGGCTTCCGCTCCTCCGCGTCGTGCTCCATTGCCGTGCGGATCTGCCGTGCATCTCCGTCGCCGATATCCATATCAGTATCAATATCAATAGCAATCGATCATGATTTCAGGATCACTGCTGCTTTCCATGTTTCTGAGTACAAAATGCTCTCGCAGTTCATCCCAAGATCAGTCTCTGACATAAAATAGAAGGTGATTCATTCACAGATTCTCGGCAGAAGAAGCAGCCTCAGATACAGCAGTCGTGGTAGCAGCAGCAGCAGTAGATGCAGCAGCAGCAGCGGCAGCTTCAGCAGCACGCTTCTCAGCAAGTGCCTTTGCCTTGAGCTTGAAATAGTCCTTGTGGAGACCACACTCAGTTTTCTCCTGTCCCTGCCAGCGACCCTCGCGTTCGTTTCCAGAGCCCGAAGTGGGTACAGTAGAATGGTAGTCGCCAACAGACTTGTAGCCCTGATCGTGGAGGACATTGTATCTGATGCTGTGTGCACGGATATGCTGCCAGACCTCGTCGAACGACCAGTGTGCCAGCAGATTCACTTTGAGAATGGGTGGTGAGTAGGATGTATCCCACTCGAATATGTCGAGCGAGCTTCTGTCGGCTCCCTGTGATCGACGACGGCCTGTGAAGACAATCTGTGCACCAAGGGTTTCGTTGGAGCGGCGGCCTGGTTCTGCCTTGACGAGGAAATCTGTGTGCAGCAAGTTGGATTGTGACAGGCCATGGATGCGGTCAGAATGAGATGGACACAAGGATGAGGAGTGACGGCAGAGCAATGAGAAGAATCCAGCGCAGTGTTACCATAGAGATCTGGGTTGGTCTTCCACAGCGCGTCGCCGTGCACAGCCTCAAACTGCTCTCGTGTGTCGAAGCCGTTGGGCTTGAACACAATCACTTGCTGGCCAGAGGCTTTGACGTGCTCGAGCAGCTGCAGCGTCTCGTCAAAGTCTTTGAGCAGTTGATGTTGATAGGCGGACACATGAAATACACAGTGTGGGGAAGCGGACATTTGTCAGCAAAGCTTGTCGCAGACCGCAGAGGACACCGCAAGCAAAGCGACATACGATAGAGAGTGTCGATGAAGACAACGGGGATGCCAGCGAGACCCTCTGCTTGCAGCAGCTGAGTGATGACCAGGCCAGAGGGGCCCAAGGCCGACGACTGCACCACCTTGAGCGATGGGTCTGCAGCAACAAGCGCCTTGATATGAGCAATCGCGGCAGTCGAGTCTTTTTCAGCGTTCCAGCGAGCCGTGTCCTCGAACGAAGCAAATGCAGCCATTGTGCGTGTGTGTCTGTGTGTGTGTGGGTGGGTAACAGGGCTTATGAGAGGGATTGGAGCGAGAGCGAGCTGCTTTTTAAGTCTGGCAACGGAATGCGGAGAGGAGCAAGCAGCGGCCGGAGTAACGAGTGTGGAGAAAGTGAGAGCGACGGATGGGATAGTCCGGGGATGTTTCTGGCTCTGGTTCTGGCTCTGGTTCTGGCGATGGAGAAACAAGAGATGAAGAGAAGGCGCACGCCATGATTGGCTCACGCGCGATGGCGTCATCGCAATGGCGCCATTGCGCAACTCGCTCAAAACTTGGTCTGCTGCGATTCATTCCTCTCTCACTCTCACTCTCACTCTCGCTATCACTCTCTCTCGTTCTTCCTTCGTTCGTTCTCTGCGTGCTTCTTATTTGCCTATTCGCTTCTTCTTCGTGCGCAAGACTCTCTCTTTCTCTTCTCTCTATCGCCAAACTCTGATTCGCACCAATGCCTGAAGCAACTCCTGCAACACTCTCAGCCTCTGCCGCGATTGCCCACACAGCGTGAGTTTTCTGTCACACCTCACCCACATGCGTTTAATTCCTGTCCAGCCTGCACTTGAATCGCCTGCTTGGTACTCGTCGCTGACAAATCAAATTGTTGCCGTTGCTGCTGCCTGTCATTGAATGCTCTTCGAATGCATGCAGATACGATGTCGCTCAAGAGCTGATTGTCCTCGATGCCAGCTTCACTCTGCCACAGCAGTGGGCTGCTGCTGGCCGCACAAACGCATCGCGTGCACAGCCATCGATCGCCACATCCATCAGCGCTATTGTCGCAAATGCCACCATCGGCACTGGCCCTCGCAGCATCCACGTATCTGCGAATGCGATCGATGAGGTGCTGGCAGCTGTGCACACTGTGCATGGTCTGGACGGAGCACAAGGATCGC
>JH393020.1:9811-21457 GCA_000235945.1 Homolaphlyctis polyrhiza JEL 142
ATTTCCTGAAAGTCAACATTTGAACAACTCTCAATTCTCGAGATCACAAGCATTCGGTACTCAGTCAGTCGACACTGCCAACGTTTGCCAGTAACAAGCCAGCCATGAACTTTGCAACAAAACTTCGCCCACTGCAGCTACTTGTTCAAACACCTCAGTGTGTGGCTCGCCGCTTTATCCAAGTGCCTATCAGCGACGTGCGACGTGGCCAAGTTCTCGACATCCGCAGCAAGCTCTATATTGTTCTCGGCTCATCACATCACCGCCAAGGCCGTGGCGGCGCACACTACAAGCTTGAGCTCAAGGAGCTGCTCTCTGGAACCAAGGCCAGCGATCGACTGAACTCGGGCACCATGGTGGAAGGTGAGAGGCTTTGTGCTGCATCAGCGATATGCTCCAGCTCAATAACCTGACTATAAACTGACAATGTATTCTGATGGCGCATCGTGCTCCACAGCTGTCGATCTCGACAAGAAAGACTTTCAGTTTCTGTATGCAGACGACAATCTGCATGTGCTGGACGCTGCTACTTTTGAGGAGCATGAGTTTCCAGTTTCATTGGTTGCTGGTTTGTCGATTATTGTATTTGCCTGGCATCTTGTTCATTTTACCCAACATCCTCTCATCAGGGACATCGACCAACTGATGCTTCTTGCTGCCATGACCCTTTGCTTCGAAAACGACTGGACCGATATCCGTGTATTCCAACAGCTGGAGAAAAGGCCATACCCTTTCTGCAGGAATCGATGAATGTCAAGGTTGAATTCTACAAGGGCACACCCGTGCTGATCAAGATTCCAGAGAAGGGTGTGTACACCATCAAAGAGACCGTGCCACCCGCACACAGTGCCAACGAGTCTTCCAAGGGCACCGTTTTCAAACAAGCGGTACTCGACAATGACATGTCACTCAACGTGCCCGAGTTCGTTAACATGGGAGATCAGGTTGAAGTTGATCTCAACGAACAGAAATACCTTCAACGCGTATCAAAGGGTGCAGCATAGTTGACTTTTGGCTATTACCATTCAACTGAAACACATTATAACACACACACGCATACACACACATACATGGAACATTATGGCTGTTTTGATGATTACGATGATGCTATCTCTCTTTCGGATCGTATTTATATTTTAGAGAATCGAGGTACATCAAATGGGCGAATGCATGCCAAGTTTGGTGTTGAACTCGAGTTTCGACCGTTTTTGGAATCGCATCCATTCACGCTTGTCGTGTAGCTTGACTAGCTCTTGAAGCGGCAGCAGAAATACGAGTCCGACCACAACCGTGACGTATACACTCCAAGGGAGGTTGGCGAGTGTGAAGGGCGACCCCACGGTGCTGATTGCAAAGAAGGCTATTTGCAGAAGTATGCTGATGGGCATAGTTGTTGACAAAACACAACCATTTAGATACACATTCCGCGAGGAAGCGCCGTCGATGCATGTCTTGTGCGTCAACAATCTCACCTGAGAATACTTGCTGCTACCCACAGCTTATTGCGAGTTGGCGGCATGGCTCTGATCGATTCAATGCGGCACAGATAAGTCAGGGATATCGTCACTGGTATTCGATATTGGCGCGAAAATCGCCCATCGGTCAGCTTCCATTCTAAAGCCATCGACTACAAAGTGGGAGGGCAACACAGCTGCTCAAGCAGGGCTCACCCATGCACAGGACGTAGACAAACATGACGGTGTTTTGTGAGTAAAGCAGGGCACGCTGGTCGATATCTTGAAACTTGTTCCAGGGAAGTCCGATATAGTCGCTTGATAGATTAAATCCCTTGGATGGATCGTGCAGATCGGTCAGAACACTGTTTAGAGCCAGACGATATTCAGTCAGCACAAAGACACTAGAGTTGAATCGGCAAGTACAGGATAAGATATTGCATGCTTACATCGTGAACACAAGCAACCCTAGAATGGATGGAATTAGGCAGAACCGCAGCAGGCAATACCAAACAAATCGCCATAGATCGCGTAGATGGTCTGCATTTTTGACAGACATATTGGTCATGACATCTGGCAAATGCGGAGAGAACAGGAGTGATATTGACAGTATTGGCAGAACGATCCAGGCCAGATAGATGAGCTGGTATCCTTGAAGTATAGGCGGAAGTAGAAAGCAGTATGACAGGAACAGCAGGCATGACAACGCCACTTGGCAGCCAATGTAGAATGTAAAGCCCTATAGTATCGTGTTGTGATCTGCGTCAACTATCAAGACATGCGATGCTTTACGACGAGCTACAGTATGATTCGGTTCAAGTTACCTGCCGGGCATTGCCTGCCAATGTGCGTGCCTCGCGAATAATCTGCGTAATGCTGTAAAGGCTTGTGTCAACATTGAGGGTCAGAGCACACGGACTGGAATTAAAGTTGGCAGCAACAGCCAGCGGTGAAAGTGGGCCGACTTGAGGACCATGTCGATTGCGCATAAAATGCAGAGGATCTACAGAGATGCTGATGTCCGCCTGAAAGAGTAAAGCATTATGTAAGAACAATAAGTCTCGCAAATCGAAAGCACACACACACACACACACACACACGTGACTAATACTCACGATTGCAAAGCATTCGACATTTAAATCGTTTAGAGATGACCCGATGCAGCACACAACTTCGCCATGCTCCTGAAAAATGCGAACCATCTCACGAATCGAGCTTGGTTGGCATTCTGCAAACAGCGATACATGCAAAGGCACATCGTCCACATTAAGAATATGCGATCGGATGTTTTCGACGCCTTTGGGAAGCCGCGCCTTCATATCATGGATTGCGAGATATCCAGGACCAACGCCTTCAGGTGAGAGAATAATGCACGAGTTCCAATCAATCTCAAGACCAAGATGCTCTGCGTACGCTTTACTCTCACGCTCTGGTGCCGATGAAAAGTATACAAAGCGAATACCAGCAAGCCCTAGATCTTCAATGATGTCCACAACATTCTTTTGACCAGAGATTAGAATGTCTCCATTCACACTGTCCGTTCTCCCATTCGCCGCTTGCAAGGTCTTACCGGTTTTGGAGCAAAGGTAACCGATGCCATTGCAAGAAAGGTTTGGCCTTTGATAGCTTCAGCAAAAAACTCCTGATCACCGATTGCTTCGTTCTGCTCAAGTTGGTCGATTTTACTGAGAATATGCTCTCGTTTAGCACGAGGTCGGACGCGTGACGATCCATTTGCCTGCTGTTGTTGGTGATGCTGGCTTTGATCGTCGGTAATCTCAGTTGCTGTCGGTGTTGTTGTTGAAGATTTGTTGCCTACTTCGTGCATGTTTTCAATTGACGGGCTGTCAGTGACAGAGTGGGTAGCTACAGATGTGTCGTGCATTTCTAAATAGACTGGCGCCAGTGAGGTAGTTGTGCTAGTGAGGACGGAAACAGGAGTGTATATTGGACGATAAGCATAGGCAACGACTTGAAGATCATTGATGACTGCATTTTGGTAAAAGTCCCATATTTTGCGTTCAATCTATTGATGACGAAACGATCATGGCATCAGTTGTTCTGTCAGCAATCCTACACATATGGATGCAGAGCTGAAAGGCAAGCAGTCGAGCTACTTACAGCGTCGGTCATCTGGCCAAGATCGCGGCCATTCCAGTAGTCACTACATGACTCGAGCACAATCTCTACATTTCCTTCAGAGAACAGCTGATGCGAGCCTGAATACATAATCCATCGACATTATATGTTATTAATGGCAAAGCAGGTCAGACAGAGAGTCAAAGCATCCCTCGCTCGATTCATTACCTTTGGAATCAACAAAAATGCTTGAAAACATACTAGGGATTTCGAAGTGATAGTCTGATGTACACTGGCGCACCATAGCGTGGTTCGGTGCAAAGATCTCGATAAATGCTTTGCTGCTAAACTGGCTCAGCACATCTTTTGAAAATCCGATTTCCATCGCAATACCACAAAGACAAGCTGAGCAGATGATCACAAGCAATTAGTATGCATAGCTCAATACAGTTTCTTAATCATAGTAGAATGCTTGGTTACTTTGGCGGCCAGAGCTAACGTTTCCACGAGTGCGGATCTTTTGAGTTTTGAGATGGACATCATTGCGACGACGACCAACATGCGCGCCACAGTCTGTCGTTAGAAGCAGTTCAAGGCCAAGTGGTTTAAGCAGCCTAGAAAGTGACGAGTCAGCAATACTCGGATCACGGCACGTTTCAGAACCAGTCAAAAACTATCTGGAATGCATAGTCGAGAACTCACGGCAGATGTTGCGACCAGTCTTTGTCCTCAAATCTTGTGCGAATATTGCCAGGTAATGCGTGATCAATAGATACATCCAAGATGACAGGCTCGCCAGAGTCATTGATAAAGAACAGCTGGTCCGGTGACGGCAGGGGCTGAGTGACCATGAGAATCGCAACGCATTAGATTACAGCAATAGATATGAGCTTGCAAGGCTCTAGTCAATCAAAAGTCAAGCGAGTCTTACAGCTGAGATCGTTCCCTGGCGATCGATGGAGCAAATCACGGTTGTGTTTGCGAGAGACTCGATTAAGCCCGTAGTGCGCGCCAGAAAAGAGATATCAGCACGAATAATCTGGTCAAGAAACTTGCTCCAGATTGCATCTGCATAGAAAGCCACAGACATGCATGAGTCGAGCTGTACAATGGCTGTTCGAGCATGGTGTGTCTAGATGTACTTACGCCAGGACACGGCGATATCTTTTGTGGGTGCAGGCGCAGCATCAAATTCGTCGACATCTTCCTTGTCTTCAAACGCAGTCTTTGAAGACTGAAGAGCTTCAAACAATGAGACTATCTGTGCGTTGCCATAGCTCCGAGCAACAAGACTAAGCGTCGGATATGAAAGAGGAATAAGAGGGAATAGAAGATAGATTTGCAAATTAACAAGCATTTCATATGCCTGAGATACTCTTAGTTGTATGGTCGATGTGTTGATTAGGGTGAAGCGCAAAGCATTGACAATCAAGGAAGCGAAGAGTGCGATCCAGATAACACGCGATAGAAAGATATGGTCAATGAGCGCAAGTTGGTGTGCGATAACAGTTTCTGGTCGCTTCGAATCCAGAGCAGCAGCCACGATGTTGCGAATTGGCGTTTCAGTCACTTTGAAGTAGTATGCTCCGTTTGTTGAGATTCCAAATGCCTGCTGTGCTCGATGTGGGTCTGTTATGGACGAGAACAGATCTGGCTTGAACAACTGCCCAGACTCCATACGAATCTGCTCAGCTGGACTTGTTGCAAACATAAATAGGATTCTACAAGGCGCAGTATCGCCGAATGCAAGCAATATAACATCATCCTCGACAAGCAGATTTGATGGCAATAGCCTGACAGTTGCGTCACGAACTACGCGGATGATGGAAACAGTTTCGATTGTTGTTGGAAACCGAAAGTCCTGTTTGGAGATCCAGCAGACAACAAATAGTTAGAATCATGGTCGCAAAGACCACAGTGCTGACATCTGCATATAAAGCAAATGATGGGTGGATGACTAACGTGACCATCTGCGATGCCATGCTTGCGGATCATCTCAACACAGTTTTGGATGCGTGCTGCCATTTCGAGTTGAGCAAGACTCATCTCACGAACATGCAGCCAGCAGTTCCATGCGACAGCAGCAACGAGCAACAGGCCCTCGAGCAGTGCACCTGTCGCACGCAGCTGGAACGGTGTCGCCTGCATAAGCTCGAATATGTAGAAGCCAACGAGACCGAGAGCAAACACGAGCGTCAATAGCACATCTGCTCTCAGCAGATAGCGACTGAGCGCTGAAGAGTTGAATGCACGGCAGTAATTGTCAGGCTGGATACTATAGACGGAATCTGGCAGCAACACAAAACAAGAGAGACGAGCGAGATGGCAGACGCACCGCCAAATGTGTTTGCAGCGACCTTGCGACGGGCATCAGCCAGCAGCGCATCGACGGTGCGCACAAGACGGCCAGTTGCATCTGCGTGAGACAGAAACAATTGGTCTGCTGGCGATGCAGCTGGCGGTGCGGCTGTGGGAGACGGCAAATGGCTGTGGACAGATGCCAATGACGGAGAAGCGGAAGTCGCAGCCGCAGCCGAAGCCGAAGCCGAAGCAACAGGACGGACTCTATCCGACGAGTTCACAGACAGCAGCGGAATGGCGCCATTGTTGTTGTTGCTGTTGTTGCTGTTGTTGTTGTTGTTGTTGTTTCTGTTCAAGCGAAGGACTTTGACCATCTCGCTCGCAAACTCTCGCAAACACCCGCAACTTCGCTCTCTCTCTCTCCCACTCGCTCGCTCGCTCGCTCTCTCGAACAGGCGCTTCTCTCTGGCTCGGTCCCTCAACATCGCCCATCGTCCCTGCTTTCAAACCCTCTGCATCTTTGCCTCTGTCTGCTCAACCATCTGCAGACACTGCATCAATGCGCGAAGTCAGGATTCTGCTCGTTGGAGATGGTTCGTCGTTGTTCCTGGCTGTTGTTTCCTTGAACGCTCGCTCTCCGCCAATCCCTCGACCAAGCCTGCCGGCATGCCGGTCTCTCTCTGTTTGGGCTTGTGTGGCCATTATCCCCATAGACGCTTAGCCGTCACTGCCTCCCGCTGTGCTCTGTTGCTGCGGCTGCAGACCAAAGCACCGCCACTCAGCCCTGGCATGCCAGCTGCAAACGGCTTGAACCGCATTCCTTTCATCGCCAGAAGCCCAAGCATATACATCTCCTTCTGACTATCCTGAATTGGTTCTGCTTACCTGTAGACGGTGTTGGCAAGAGCACGCTGATCACTTCGCTAATCAAAGAGACATTCGTCACAAACGTTGGTTCATCTTGCATCCATCTTTTTGGATCGCCAAGTACCATACCAGCAAATCGTCTAACTCGTGCAGCTGTATCTGTCCCTCCAACAACCAACCTCATAGATTCAGCATGTAGTAGCCGAGGTTACTATCCCACCAGAATGGACCAGAGAGAAAATCACCACAAAAATCGTCGATTCCTCATGTAATTAATATGCTTTGCCTGGCTGGCACGTTGAAGTGTTTCTTGACAGATATAGATCGATGGCTAACAGCAACCTTCCAGCTCGCCCAGAGAACAGAGAGCAGCTTGAAACCGAAATCCGCAAAGCCGATGTCATTTGTATTGTCTATTCCATTAATCGCGCCGACACCTTTGAGAGAGTCTCGCTTCACTGGTTGCCGTATATCAGAAAGCTTGGTAGAAACGTATGTGGACACCAGCAGAACTAAACGACCTGAACCAACAACCCGGAGCCTGTTAAACTAAATCTGTCTTAAATCAATGCACTCTGTAGGTCCCTGTTGTTCTCGTCGGTAACAAGATCGATTTACGTGGAAAAGATATTACAAATGACTCGCTTGAAGAGCAGATTATGCCTGTTATGAACGAGTTCAAGGCAAGCTTGTTAGCGTGTTGCTTTGCGTGCTCTTGGACGATCTGGCTGACCATGCTGCGACTGGTTTGAAGGAGGTTGAAACATGCGTCGAATGCTCTGCCAAGCAACCTCTCAATGTATCAGAGGTCTTCTACTTTGCACAGAAGGCCGTTCTTTACCCAACTGCGCCGCTTTACGACTCGCGCGAACATATCCTAAAGCCCGCCTGTGTCGATGCTCTACGCCGGATATTCAAGCTATGCGATGCCAACAAAAATGGGTTTTTAGATGACGAAGAAATCAATGACTTTCAGGTAAGACAAAACCTTTTCTTGCGTGAATCTATCTCAAAGTATATGGCAATATACTGATTGCGGGTTTAGACAAAGTGCTTTGGCGCTCCACTACAAAAACATGAACTTGAGAGCGTCAAAGGCGTTGTCAAGGAAAGCGAGCCGGACGGTGTTACCGAGAATGGGCTGTCGGAAATCGGTAAGCCCTTGCTTTGTCTAGTGGCTGCTCGACTATCCCTGTTCGATGCTACTAACTGTGGTAGTCGCGGCCCTGTAACGCTACATCGCTCTATCCAGGCTTCTTGTTTTTGCATACGTTATTCATTCAACGGGGACGCCTTGAAACCACATGGGCTGTTCTCAGAACCTTTGGATATGGCGATGATCTGTCACTTCGCGAAGAGTTTCTGTTCCCAGAGTATGTGATTGCCTGTTTATGGTCTCTGTGCATTCAGGCATTTCCGCGATGGTTGCTGATGACAAAATGATCCAACTCTGCCAGATTCGAGGTTCCGCCAGAGTGCTCAACAGAACTTAGCAGCGATGGGTACCAGTTCTTTACAGACCTGTTCAAGTCGTTTGACCACGACAAGGATGGTGCCTTAAAGCCGTCTGAATTGGATGAGCTATTTAGCACCTCGCCTTGTAATCCTTGGGACGGATCTGGATTCCCCGAAACAACCGTCACCAATGAAAGCGGTGCCGTGACACTTCAGGGATTCCTGGCTCAATGGAGGTTGGCTGCTTGCAAGTTCTTGGACGAATAGACGAGATATCCGTTGCTGCACAACTAACGCAATCCATTCAACAGCATGACCACACTGCTTGATTACAAAGTCACACTTTCCTATCTCGCATATCTAGGTTATCCTGGCGCCAATACAACATCTGCTCTAAAGTTGACAAAGCCGCGAAGACTGGATAGAAAGCGGGGGAAAGTTCAACGAGATGTCTTTTTGTGCTATGTGTTTGGCGCTCCTGGATCTGGCAAGACGTCGCTGATGCGCGGCTTGGTCAAGAAAGAGTTTCGAGAGGCATACATACCTACAACTCGCGGCTTCAGCGCTGTCAACTCGGTCGAAATCAGCGGCTCCGAAAAGTATATTGTCGTAAGTCTCTGCTCATGAGCATATCGTGCTTTCTTGCGGATTGTCAGGTCAATAGTCTGTTTGTCATGCTTGCCAGACTGACAATCACTCATATTCTTTGTGATATCGTGCTCTTAGATGCAAGAGTTTGGAGTCAGTATGGATGCGGAAGTTCTCCAAAACAAAAAGAAACTGGATGCTTGCGATCTGCTATGCTTTGTCTACGATTCTGGTGACGCGAATTCGTTTTCATATGTTGCAAATCTACGGGTAAATGACACGTGTTTGCTTGATCAGAACCACCGTATTTTGATGAATCTATGCCTTGAACTCATCCGATGATTGCGTTTTCTTTGTTGATTTCCAGAAAAAGTATAGCCTCGACCACTTGCCAACCTTGTTTGTGGCGACAAAGAGCGATCTTGACTTGGTATCGCAGGTAAGCGACTGGCGTCTGAATACTACACTCTTTTCTATATAGGCAAGCATCTTGTTTGTATTGCAGCTGACTGAGTGCGATTTCTCTCTATTGGGGTTTGCAGCGCTCCCCACAGCAACCCGATGTGTACTGCAGAACCCTCCGACTTCCTGTTCCCATCAGTGTGTCGATGAAAGAGAATGTAACAGCAGATCTGTTTAACATTATGGCAGCTGTCGCGATTGATCCGTGAGTAACATCGCTTTACCAGAGATACCTGATTGATTGTGAATGCAGCCGCTTATATTTTGTGTACTTGCAATGCGATTTCTTTGATCATCACTCCATCTCAGATCAATCGCCATCTCAGGATCTCAGCAAAACTCGGATAAACGCCGCATGACCAAAATCATCACTGTATCAGCCATCTCAGTTGCAGCAATCGCCATTGCATTTGGCGTCTGGGTTCGTCTCGGACGGCCAACTTTCTCATCTCCCTCGACATCGTGACTTTCTGAATGAATGTTCTGCACCCTCTTTCATTACAATCTACCGTATCTGTTTTTAGATTAATGCAAGGCGATGATGTCTCGCACACCATCGAGGATCTCACGGACTATCCGACCAAATTCGGCTGGATCTCCCTGTGCATCCAGCCTCGAAAAGTAAGCTATTCCTCAAAGAGACTGCACAGTATGCTGGTATCGATCCATGCAGCCTTACCTTCCAGTTTTTGAAACTAACAATCGACAAGCCGTACTTGGATTGATGGATCCTGATGATGACGACGATCATGCCATTCTCAAAAGGAGCTTGTACGCTCAACATCGAATGACGCTCGAGCACATTGAATGTGACAGCCATACGACAGAGCACACTCGTCAGGCGCTCAAGGATACATTGGATTGTTGCTGAAGTCAGAAACTTGGTGCACGCTGGAATGGGATGTGCTGTATCAACAAGTCCGTTTATGCTGAATGCTTCGGCAGTTGACAATAGGTCGAAAGCATTCATGCTTTCAGATCCAACGACTGTCAGATCAGACAGCATGCCCTGTGTTATGGCCTTCAATCGGTCAAAGGCAGCTATTACCTCTCGTATCCCTTATCCTGGCTTTTTTCGATGAGACTATGATGTGCCGCAATCTGATTGCTATCGACTTCGCGCATTCTAAACTATTTTGATGTCAGCGACTAGATCCACCCATCCATCCGTCAACAATCATATCGCGCATATATTGCATACAGAAGAGTGTGCTTGAAGAGCTGGCGCGATGTTGCTCGAGTTTTGGGATCTGCGACAAGAATAGACTGAAGTAGATCTTGTAGGCACGGAGGGTTTGTACAAATTGGTCAGGACTGGATGGTGAATGAGAGCAGTATTTCTGGTCGAGATATGCCTACTCTTTGCGAGTGGTGAAAGTGAGGGAGGATACACAAAGTCCATTCGTCGAACTCTTTCCATTGTTGCTTGTGATGTTGGGGCAGAGAAAGGATACTCTGTGATTTGTGTTGGCGTTGGATTAGCTTATATTCGGCTGCTGAATAGGCGTGGCGATAGCATACTTCCTGTCAGAAACAAGTACAGCACAATGCCACACGACCTGCGGCAGTTGCCGTCGTTATCGCATATCATCTCTGGTCAGTATCTCCCAAATAAGACTCGTTTCCAGCGACTCACAATTACCAGACATCAGCTGGGATGGCACAGTAACCGTTCAATGAGTCAATCTTAAAATCCGGTGCGTGCAAGAGTACAACCAATATCCGCATTGCACGAAATGAGCCATGTCAGCCTCCATTCAAACTCAGATTGGACAGCCATATGCCTTTGAACTGGTTACCACAACTTCAGGTGCCAGAAATGCTGGTGTTCCAGCGATTCCCTGCACTTTCCGTGTCGAGTCCAAAACGACCGCCAGTCCAAAATCCGCAATCTTTAGTAATCCGTTGTCGGTGATGAGCAAGTTTTCTGGCTTGATGTCCCGATGACAGATTGAGTTTTTGTGGCAGTAGTCAATGCCACATAGTAGCTGACGGAAGTAGAAGATGGCAAGATCCTCTGGAAAGAACCCCCGCAATGCTACAAACAGGGTCAGCAAGTTTTGTGGAGGCACTGCTGATGTTGCAAATAGAACCTATAGACTGACCCAAGTGATAGAGCAGTTCGCCGCCAAGCACCAACTCCATCACGATGTAGATTTTGTTTGTCGTTGCCATCACATCAAGCATGCTGACGATATTGGCATTCTGACCGAGCCGTCTCATCACATCGATCTTGTAGGGAATATGGGGTTAGTTGCTTGCATGCTTACTCGAGAGACTCAACAAAGGCAGATATGTATGCATAGAACCTCGTTTTTGACTTGGTCGGTCATTTGGGAACGAATGACCTCTTCGCGTCTGAGGATCTTTACAGCGACGGAATGCTGCGTCTCAACTTGCGTCGCAGCAACAACTCTGAACCAATTATCATAATAAAGAT
>JH393021.1:8714-21362 GCA_000235945.1 Homolaphlyctis polyrhiza JEL 142
CAGCCATCTACCAGCAACCAGCAGTGTTAAAATAAAGTAAGAAGGGGGAGGAAGCGGTGATGGGTGAAATGGATATGCCATTTGTTCCATCATCCCATCCCATCCCATCATCATGATCACATCATCAATCAGTGATTTGGATAATGGCATCTTCATGTTTTTTCCTTTAGCTCTCACTATTCTTGAGCCAAGTGATGATGTCTTTCTAGATCTAAAGGCGGTGGCAATGACTCGATTCATTTTATGTACTGGGAAAGAAGGGGGGAGGGTTGTGAGGGATCGAGAAGACTGACAGCGAAGTCAGGTGTGTTACGCAATGGAAGCAGGGAAGTGGAAGCAGGGAGGAAGCGAAGCAGACGGCAAGAACAAGGAAGAATATAGAAGCGAAGTATTTCTGTTCAAATCCAAAAATTAAAAGGAAAGGTTTGAAGTAGGCAAGGACGAAAGGAGTGAGAGAGGCAGAAACCCCAGATGACTGACGAGTCAGACACAAAGGGCATCCGACTGTATCTGATCTCAATCTCCCTCACTCTGTCTGACTTTCAAGCCTCTTCGTCACAGGGTAGAACCTTTTTGACAGTTCGTCCAGAACAAGTCAAGAGGACAAACCGCCAGGTTGAGATATTGACAATATGGCATGCGACAAGCACAATAATGGAAAAAGTAGTTGCATCGAGTTTCCAGTCTCCACCCAGGTCGAATATAATGTGACCCGGTCGATCGTCGTCGTCACGGCCAATGGTCTCCATGTCGGCGGTGATGAGCATGAAGCAGCAGACAGTGAGCATCGCCATGCAGAGTGTCATGGTGATCATCGAGATGAGGAGAAATCGGTCGCGTAAAAGTGTGCGTAGTGGGTGGATTGGTGTTTCAATGACACGGTAAGGGTCCCTGCATCGGGTGCAGTAGAACCGAGGTGCTGGCATCTGCTGCTGGATAGATTCTACTCGATGTGGCAATCGCAAGGCGCTGTGGCTATGGCTGTGGCTGTGGCTGTGTATTTGTATACTGCTTGTTTCTAAATCTGTAGATGCTGTCGAGGCTGCAGCTTGTGCAAGTGGCGCTGCAGCCGATGATGATGATGTGGAAGGTGCCGGAGCATTGTGTGCACTGTCTTGGCTGGGATTGGTGGGATCTATCGGACCAATTGCATCGACTGCAACGTGAAAGTATGGCGCGTTGTGTGTCGCGTGTCCGCCAGATATTGTGCCGCGATGATGATTTGTGGGGTGCGAGCCGTCTCTATCAGCCGTAAACTGCTGGCGGGCAGACCTGCTTGCTCCGGAAGCCCACGAGCCCAGATTACGCAAGCTACTTGGCCACACCATTGCAGCAGCACGAGCTCTTCCCTGCTCAGCGTCTGCGTTTAGCCGTTGTTGTTGTTGTGCAGCAACTCTATGCAGTGGCGGCGAAGGCAGACTCGAGATAAACTTGTCGACGCATGATCTGGAAGGCGTCCGTTGATGATGGTGGTGGTAGTGGTGGTTGATGATGAGTTGTTATGGGTTGTGGCAGTAGCAGTAGTGGCAGTAGCAGTCGCAGCCAGCAGGGTCAACACAGGGCTCGCAGCCAAACAACAACAGGCCCGACGGGTTGCATCAGAAACAGCAGCAGGCAACACAGCAGACAACAAGCAATCGAGCGAGCGATGGCAACGCACTGATGGATCCATTGCAGGTCTCTGTCCTTGCAGCCACGACAGACGCGAATAAGCGGATCGGCCTGTGTCTCGGTCTCTTCCCAGCATGCCCAGCAGCATCCCTTGGACGGCTCAGCGTCGGAGTGCTGGTCATTTCGGTCCAACAATGGCGTGGTTTCTGACGTTTCCACTGACAGCGACTGTCTGGTGCTTGTGTCTGTGACTGTGACTGTGTCTGGTTGAATGTTTGCTGCTGTGCTCAAGCCGATGCTGATGCTCATTGTCGGGTTGGTGCCCACCACTCAGGTGCTGCTGCTGTTGATGCTGATGATGCGCTTGGTGCCTGCGATGCTGCACGAGGCTCTGTGGAATGCTTATAACGGTCGCTGCGGAAAGAACCATCGAGTTCACAACAACAAACACTCCAGGCTGTGATCACTTTCAAGCAGCCACAAGTGATCACAACAGACGCACAGCCAACCAGCCAGCCAACCAACCAGCCGTAGCCACAACACCACAATCCATCTGTGAATTCAGTCAAGCTCAATGGGATCTGTCGCCCACTGAAAGCGCAGCGACAGGAATCGGCGTCTTGCCATCCATCCAGCCAGATCCGCAGCGAGTTTTCCATTTCAGCAGCACTCTTCGTTGTTTCCCTCCAAAACGCATTGGGAAACAGCTCTCGTTCACATGGGCCGCAAGCGAATCGCCGTTGCGCTGTGTGCGATCGTCGTTCTTGTAACAGTCTCGCTGCTGCTGATAGTTCCATCAGGCTTCTCAGCACTCGCTGGCTCCAGCAATCCGTCAGCCTCTGTCAACCAAGTCTCAATTCAACCGCCTCCACCATCACATATCACAGTCATGCCAGCGCACGACGCTATCGATCCACAGATGGAGCGGTGGCAGCTTCCCGACATGCCTTCCCGAGGTAGCCTGCCTCGGCCAGTGTACACTCTGCTTCTCAGTCGATCCGTTCAATCCGCATATCACTGACCAACGCCTTGCACTCGTCCCCTGGCTTTTGGGGGACAACAACACTCTTACAAACACACTCCTCGCAAGATGTCAATGACGCAAAGGAAATCGCAGCCATTCGCAAGCAACTGGCAAACATCGCAGCATCGGCCAATGCAAAGCGAATCGGTCTCATCTTCAGCATCGAGGTACCATTCCAATCCCACCCAATAGACACCTGTAAATCGAGCACATTCACCATGAGCTGATCACAAACCTCTCACCATTTCCAAAATACTTGCTGCTGCTGCTGCTGCTCCACTTTCCCGTATATAAACAACCCAACACAACACAACCCAATGCAACCCAATGCAACAACATATCATCAGAGATGTCTCAGTTGCGGTGCATTTGCGAGATCAGCAATCCAAACAGCACAGGTAAATAGCAGTACAATCTAAATCCATATATATCTCTCTCTATCCCTCATCAAAGGCTCATGTCGCTCCCTTCCTCAATCATCCCTCAGCCTCAACCGTGATGCATCAGATGTTGCATTGCATACTCACTCTCATGTGCTTATGCTTCTTTCCATTCTATAAACCACTCCGATACAAAAGGTTATTGAAAAGGCAATACCTGGCTCTCAAGTGTATATCAATCCTTTCAAACCAAGATTCCATGCGTTTGAAGTTGTGCTCAGACCGCTGCCGGAATCGCTTGTTGACCCCGTCTTGGTATGGACAGGCATTGATGGCGGCCCAAATGACGGTAGCATGAGACTGCCAAATGAGAAACAGATTCTGCGTGCTCTCGATGACCACCTATCGCCCCTGTTTCTGTCAAAATGAAAAACAAAGCTGCTCTGTGACACTGTTGTTTTTCAAGAATGCAATCTGGTCTCTCTCTCCCCTCCTTCTTTGGTTAAGCAAAGAGAAGCTTGAAATGTAATGTACCAGATGAATTCGGTTGAGTTTAATAATCTCTTTTTGTTTCGCTGGTGGTTACTGCTTATTGATTGCTGCCAAATAGGAAAAGAAGGGAAAGTCGAGGTGGAAAGGTGGAAAGGAGGGAGGGGAGACAGCAGAAAGGTAAAAATCTACATAACAGTTTCTTCGAGGCGCACCAGCTCGTCCGAGGGAAAGCGTCGGCGCAAATCCTCGATGAATGTGTGGCGAGAGAGCTCGGCTGGGTTAGAATAGCCGTGTGCGTTGCGAGATAATCTGCGGCGACTGGAGCGACTTGCAAGAGGCGGGCTGGTAACCGGACTGGGAAGGCTTGGGAAGTCTGTCGACGCGTCTGCCTCAGCTACGGCCGGGGCTGGTGGTGTTGGCGGTGTTGATGGCGATGAGACCGATTCCCAGCCGCCTGGGCCTTCCAACTTGAGAACCGACAGCTGTGGACATCTAGATATCAGAGTCTGGAGCGCCAGCTCACTGACATGACGGCAGCCGCGAATATCAAGCTTCTCGAGATGGGGAGCATGCTTGGCAAGTGCCAGAATGGCGGCGTCCTTGAGCACTCCTCCAAACCAAGCCACCGACAGAACACGCAAGTTGATACCAAGGCGTTCAATCAGATGAATCAGGCACATCTGCGAGCAAGTGTAGCCAGCCATAACAAGCGTGGAGAGCGAACGCGCATGATCAATAAGCGCGCCAATGACACCATCGCCGCCATTGGTGAAGCTAATATCCAGCGAAACAAGGTTAGGGCAAGAAGTAACAAGATTGTACATAGCAGCGGGTGTGACAGCCTTTTGGCATCCGCGCAAATCAATTACAGAAAGTTTGCCGAGGTGACTGGCTATGTTGTGGATTGACGCTTCAGAGATGTTGGACCAGCTGTAAAGCATTGTGTCAAGATTCGGGCAGCGCGTGCACAACGACAGAATGGTTGCATCATCGTCGGCACCAGTAACGCGAAGCTGGCGAATGGATCTGCCAATGCTGCCAGTGACTAGACGTGCAAGACGGGTGCGGCTCGAATCGCCATCAAAACCAACGTCAATGTGAAGCACGCGCAGACGCGAAAATACTCGAGCAAGCGAGGCAGCAATCGTTTCGTCAACATCAATCCAGGCACTTAAATGACCGGCGATCGCAAGGGTATTCAGGTATGGCGATGCAGTGGCCAGGTGCAGAATTGAGTCGATGCTGAGTCCTTCGCACCAAATACGGATGCCGCGCATGTGGGTGCAGCATGAAGCAATGTTGCGTAGCATGGCAGCATGCACAGACTCGTGGAGACGGACACGGCCAAGATCAAGCTTGCGAACGTGAATACCAAGGCTGTTGCTGCTGTTGGCGCTGGCTACCGTCGATATCTGTGAAATTGCCAGCGGCGTACAGGCTCTGACAAATCTGCAGATGCTGGTTTCAGTTGTGAGCACAGGCTGTTCCCAAAGCGTGGAGATGCCATTCTTGTACCAATGACGACTGACAAGGCAAGCAGACAAAAGCGTGCGCTGTGACTCTTGGGGTGAGTCTGCTTGACGCCGCACGAATTTGAGCACAATGCGAAGCAGCTCGGGCAGGAATCTGCTGGTGACGTCCGAAGTTGTTGAAGACGGTGACTTAAGGGCTGTTCCAGAAGCAACTGATGGCAACGCATTAGGCCCAGTAGTGACATTGGAAGTTGTTTGGATAGCTTGGAAATCAAAGATGGCACCATCACACTGAGTCGAGATTGTGTCGTGGATAGCGGCTGTTGAGCTGGTAGCATAGTATGCTGACTGAGTAGTGCCAACGTCAGCGACGAAGCGACGGGGAATCTTGGCACAGTGGCGAGCAGCACCCAAGTGCGCGTCACGCATTGGGATCAGCATTGGGCTAGCACGCGGTGTTGGTACATCAATCGGAATGGGCATCTCTGGTGCAGTGTTGCTATGAATGCTGTTCCAATCGTTTGAAGAATCCACTGGAGAAAACGCGTCGGATGGCGCAGTCGAGACAGAGTCGCCAAGGTTCTGCTGATCGTGCGGGTCCGAGTCAACAGCGATGCGAGCCGTAAACGGCGACGGCTCTTCCCAGGAAGCATATCCCTCGTCATGGCGCGGAACTGTTGGCGAGGTGCCCATGGCGTGATGGGGCTGAGTGGCATTGGTCGAGAATGCCGGCATGGCAGAAGATGCAGAGGCAAGACCCAGGGCAGAGATCATGGGTTTGATGGAGCCGTGGGCAGTGGAACTGAATCGAGGCGTTGTTTTGTTTGTGGTTGAATCATTGGAAGTGTCACGCAGCAGTGCGTCGTGCTCAGATGAGGAGGTCGTGCTTCGCGATGGCAAGGCTATGGGTAGTGGCTGGGTTCCAGCGGCGACCTTGGCGGTGGCAACAATGATAGCAGCTGAGTTGTCAACAACGTTGGCGGAAACGAGGCAACCAAGGCCACCGCGAGGCGTCGTTTCCGCCAACGTGGTTTTCAGCAAAGGCGCCATAGGCGCGGGAGTGAGTTGGAGACGAGTCCATTATGGAAGACTGGTAGAGCGATCTGCAGAGCAAAGTGGGCGAGTCGGTTGGTTGGTTAGGGCAGACAGACAGACACAGCAGATGGAAGTCGGCAAGAAGGAAGATGCAGGATGCAAGATGGTGATATGCAGGATCGATGCAAGGCGCAGAGGAGAAGCACAAGGAAGCAAAAGTGTGAGCCACAAAACGATACACAGCTGCGAATGAGTTGTGGGAGTTTGACAGTGCAAGTACCGGGGGTGGGAGTGATGGGGGCGCAGCCTGTCGGTGGTCTGTGCGACTGGCAAGCAGTGACTAGCAGTGACTAGCAGTAGCCGCCAGTATGTTGCATGATGGGAGCCGCGCCGGCTGCAGCAGCGCATTGGGAGCAACAAGCTTTCCCTCATTAGGCTTGCGAGGGAGGCGCAGCCATGGCAGCCAGCAGCAACAATCCCAGTTGGGGCTGCGGCCACGCACAGCCAGCAACTCACTCTCACTCTCACTCGCTCACTGTCTGTCTCGCACAGTGGCAGAGAGAGAGAGAGAGACAGAGAGAGACAGGTGCGGCACAGCAAGGCGCAGTTGGGCATTGCATTGCATCACATCACATCACATAGCACGCACCGTCAGCAAAAAGCAGAGATTGAAAGGGCGGATCAAGCGAGAGTCGGGGACAGACAAAACTCGAAAAGAAGCGGCCGCAAAACCAGCGCTTAAAATAGCGCAACGCGCTGTGGCGTCAGCTGACTTTGTCTGCATGATCGTCGGGCTCCCTCGCTCTCATGCGCTTGCTTCCATACACTCCCTCCCACAAGACACTCCCATCACCAGGCCCTGCACAGGCCACTCACGCGACTGTCTTTGGCTCTCTGCCGCTCTCTTGCGTAGATCTGGATCATCTGCTTCTACCCAGTCATGACCTGTGAAGCAATCATACTATATCGCCGCCACCACCACCACCGCCAAGTCGTTGAACTGCCTCAGGCCAGTGTGTGGGCGATCCAAGCATACTCTGCACGACTCGCTGTCTCCCAGGAAACGAAGATTCATGCTGCAGATCACACACTCGCGTCGCATCGATCCAGACCATTGCAATCGTGATTCATGCAACCAACCCCCAAGCATCTTCGCCAAGATCACAATCTCGCCACAACACCAAACCAACAAGGTACTGTCACACCCAATCAATCGCTCAATGACTCAATCGCTCAATCAATCAGTCATTCCATTCATTGCTCATCTCCAACTTCGTCCTCCTCCTCTTCTTCATCATCAAGCACACCATCTTCCTGCATATCCGCCAAATGAGTATAATCGTCACCAGATTGTCGATTCGATGATGCTTTGTTGTTGCCATGGTTGTTAAAGCCATCATCTTCGATCGACACGTCACGCACAATACTCGACTTGGATGGTTCACAAACAAGCATACTGGTTGCACTCTCATTGCCACTTCGCGCTCCAATTACACGAGACACAGATCGACCGCTCGTTGCAGCAGCTGAAGCAGATGCTGCTGCACCGATTGAACTTGTGCCTGCTGATACCGACATCACGACCGATGCTGAAGCAGCCTGACCAGTACCAAGTGGCGGCCTAGCTAATCTGACGCTTGCTGGTCTGGAACTGGTTGGCAACGGAGGTCTCCATCGCAGCCATCGCATCCGTGGCCCACTCTTGGATAGCTCCGACACTCTAAACCCAAAGATTTTGGGCACGTAGATCCGATAGTCGGGCAACGGATCAAGATACTGATCCTCGTCGCCAACTTCCTCATACTCGCTTTCGCTCATATCGTCGTTGTCATCTTCAGAATTTTCATAATCGCTCGTGAGAGGTCGATCGCGTGCTTGTTGCAGTGTTTGCTGCTCGGGATTGCGTCGATCGACTCCTTGTGCTCCAGAGCCAGAGTACGAATAGACTTGGGGAATAAGTTGAGGCGATGTGAGAAATAGAAATGCTGGAAACGTTTTGCCAAAATAAGCACCGTCCAAGCTCTGATAGAGAGCCTTTTTTTACAGAGAGATAGATAGACAGGCAATCAATCAATAAACAATGTCCGAACGTGTGGACAGTTTAGAGAAAACAGGACTCACTCGCTTGGGATGATACACGTCGTTGCAACGCGGACAGTACATCTTGATAGTGTCGACTCCAGGCGAATCAGATAGACCGCATGGCACAACGCCGCATCCACCGCAACCTGAGCGAGGACACCGACCAAAATATAGCATCTCGAATCGCTCGCCCATCATTGTGAGCGCAGATTTGGTCAAAAGGTACCGAGCATGGATAAGTCCATAAAGCATCTGTGCAGATCCCTCGATCTTTTGTTGGTCAACTTGCGCTCGTCGCGCTTCTTGCTCAGCAGCATGCTGTTGTTGCTGTTGTTGTTGATGCTGGTGCGGCTGCTTTGTCGAATACGCTGGATGCTGCATAAACTTTGTAAAACTGCTGCTGCCTCCACCTGCGTTATATCCTGCGGAACCAGAGTCCGCCTGCTCGTCATCTGAATCCGCGTCAAGATCAAGAATCATGTCGAGCGCTTCGTTATAATATGGCACAATCGTGTTCAGTCCCGTCATGTTGAAATCATCTTCAATGAAATCCTCGGGGACTTCGAGGAAGTAGGCGTTTTCTACATGGATAGGATCGCTGGCGTTAGATGCAGTCAATGCAAACAGATTTCACTGCAAGAGTGGCAGAGCCAGTATCGGCGCTGTGAGCACCTACGTGGAAGTGAACAGTACCAGACAATCCAAGTGACCTGCGATGATGATCGCAATGAGTCTGAGTTATCTAGATCCGACAAGTCTTCGGACTCTTTATGCATTTATAGAGCAGAGCAGTCTGCAGAGTCAGCAACACCAATGAGAAACGGAGGAAAGTAGTGATCAGAATCACCAACTAGACAATGCATCAAACAAGCACACCTTCGCCCAGTCCGAGATCAGCAAGGCTGTCCTGTCTTTGGATATCAGGGGCATTCTGACCAACTCGACGAGCATTGGCAGCACCTGTTGCCCATCCTGATCGACCTTGGTTACATAGATTGCGTGGGGAAGAAAGGTATGAGACGCCACGCATTAAAGGCGCAGCACCAACAGACACACCCAATGCAGCAACAGAGCAGAGTCAGACATCGGCATGGAATACATTCCAGTAAGAGGCTGCAGCTCAGCCTGGTGGTTGCTGGACGGGCAGGGATGGCAATAGTGATTGGAAGGCAGCGAGACGAACCTCGGTCGACCACAAAGCGATCTTGCATGTTCAAGGAGATGCGATGATGTTGCTGGACCGAATGTTCTCGAATAGACTATCAGCAGCGGCAGCAGTAGCATACCAGGTGCATTGTTCACAGGCGTATATCAAGACGAGTCAGCAAAGCGCTAGTCAGAACAGCGAGAGCAGTCGAGCTTGCGGGGAAGCACATGGTCCAGCAATGCTTCCTGGCTGCTCCGCTGAAATCCGCCAAATCCGCTGCCAAGGCTGTCGACAAGGACAGTTATGTAGGCGCCAACAGCCACAGTATCAGCAGACGCTTTCAGCCGTATACTGTCATACTGGAATTTGAGACCAGGCACGGCTGGCCAGGTGTCTGCAGCCAAGTCTGCCGCTGGAACTGACGCTTGCAAGGCGACCAAGCTTGGTGGGAACAATGCCCAAGCAAAACGCACCGTGAACGATCTTGGCTCGAACAACACAACAACAACAGCAACAACGGCAACAACAGCAACAGCCAAAAAACACATACCAACCAGGCGACTGAAGCAGCAGCAGCCATGAGGGTCATTATCAAGGGCGGCACATGGAAGAATACCGAGGATGAAATCCTCAAGGTAATACGAGCAACGTCCCTCTGCTCCCGCTCTGGCACTTGCAATAGCCTGCCTGCTGACACATATTCTGTCGATTACCCGACTTGGTCTGCTGTCTTGGGTTCATGAACGCTGCCGTTCAATCAATAGGCGGCAGTCATGAAATATGGAAAGAACCAGTGGGCACGCATCTCATCGCTGCTTACAAGGAAGACGCCAAAGCAGTGCAAGGCGCGCTGGTGAGTCAGCCTGCAACTGTCTACTCTCTTATTGATCCTTTGTGGCCATTCTCATATCGGCACGATCTGAATGACACATTCTGGGGTGGTTTCCATAGGTTCGAATGGCTGGATCCGTCTATCAAGAAGACAGAATGGGCCAAGGAGGAGGACGAGAAGCTGCTGCATCTTGCAAAGCTCATGCCGACACAGTGGCGCACGATTGCCCCAATTGTTGGCCGCACGCCTGCTCAGTGCCTGGAGCGCTACCACAAGCTGCTTGACGAGGCTGAAGCCGGTGATGATGTAAGATGCATTGCTCTGACCGAGATCATGGTTTTGATGAGATGCTGCTGCTATCATTCCTGCAGATCTGGCTGACATGCATTCTGTATTTGCACAACTTTCTCATGGTTCCAGGCTGGCGAAGCAGGACCCACAAGCGATGATGTGCGAAAGCTGCGACCAGGAGAGATCGATCCTGATCCAGAAACCCGTCCAGCTCGCCCAGATCCTGTCGATATGGACGAAGACGAGAAGGAGATGCTTTCAGAGGCACGAGCCCGTCTAGCAAACACACAGGGCAAGAAGGCAAAGCGCAAGGCTCGCGAGAAGCAGCTTGAGGAGGCTCGTCGTCTCGCATTCTTGCAGAAGCGTCGCGAGCTCAAGGCTGCTGGTATCGAAACCAAGATCTTCCGCAAGCTCAAGGGCATGGATTACAATGCAGACATTCCTTTCTACAAGCCACAGCCAGCCGGCTTCTGGGATATCAATGCAGAAATCGCGCGAGAGAGAACCGACAAGGCCGAGTTTACGGGAGAGCTGCTTTCTAAGCTTGACGGCAAGCGCCGCATGGAAATCGAGGAGATTGAACGCAAGAAGGATTTCAAGAAGCAGAAGCTCAAGAAGGAAAAGGGCGAGTTTGTGCCTCCCGAAGCTCTCCGTGCGGCTGCAAAGTCCGACGATCTTGTGACCTCTGCACGAGGCAAGTTATCGCTGCCTGCGCCTCAGGTGTCCGAGGCAGAGCTTGAAGCAATCGTCAAGATGGGTGCTGTGGGTGAAAACATTCGCGCCATTGTGGACGCAGATGGAGGCAGCTCTGCACATCCCAAGTCGTCATCGGAGCTGCTTAGCGACTACTCCACATTCCGTGCTCCGACACCGATGCGAACGCCGCGTGTCACTGCTGCGACACAGAACTCGATCCAGCAACAAGCACGCAACTTGAAAGCCATGACTGAGTCTCAGACACCCCTTCTTGGTGGATCTGTTGATATCGAAGGTGAAATGGACTTCTCTGCCGGTGCAACTCCGCGAACAACCATTGCTGCAACACCGAATCCTCTTGCGGCCCATCTGACGCCGCGTGCCGGATCATCTGCTGGCCAAACGACTGATGGAGCTTCAAGCAGCCGTGGGAGTGTCGCGGGCACACCGCGCGTGTCACAAGCTGTCACAGGCAGCCTTTTTGGTCGCACACCAGTCCGCGACCAGATGGGTATAAACACGCCACGCTCCGAGTTCAGTGGTATGTCCGCCGCAGGTGGAGAAACTCCTCGAGCGCTCAAAACTCAGCAGGAAATGCTCCGAAAGCAGCTCTCCGATCACTTTGCAAGCCTGCCCAAACCCAAGAACGAAATCGAGATTACGATTATCGGCGATGATGATCAAGAGAATCACAAAGACTTTGATTCTGATATGCTGATTGGCGATGAGGATGCCGAGGATCTTGCTGCGCGTGATGTTTTGCGCCGCAAAGCAGAGCAGGAAGCCAAGCTCAAACGCCGATCGCTTGCTGTTCAGCGAGGTCTTCCACGTCCTGTGGTCTCGCTTTCGCTGCTTGAGCAGCTTTATGGTGGCGACGATGATGATAATGATGACGACACCAAAAACGGAGACGAGACAGCTCTGATCGAAGCAATGATTCGCAAAGAAAAGGCATTGCTCATTCAGCGTGATGCAGTGATGCATCCTTGTGTTGGACAGCCGCCTCTTGCTGTTTCTACCGTGTTGCCTAAATTCACCGCTTTTCCCGACGAGGATCTCTCGCAGGCTGCTGATCTCATCGCAACAGAGTTTGAGTCTATGAAGCTTCAAGGGATGCTGGCTGATCCTGCTCACATGATCGCTCCGAGTGCCGCAAATGCTAGCAGCGACAACGATGACTCAGAGGATAGCGAAGATCCTGTCCGTGCTTATTTCCTGTCCCCAATCACCCATCAATTCGTGTGTCCCGACGATCTCGACCCCAACAGTCGACGCGAGTTCTCAAAGGCACGCTTCCAAATGTACCGTCAAGCGATGGCGCAGCATGCTGCCAAAGCCAAAAAGTTTGACACAAAGCTGTCGGTTGTGCTTGGTGGATACATGCAGCGATCCAAAGTGCTCCATCGTGAACTTGGCGAAGCCTTCAACAAGCTACAGGATGCTGAGGGCATGCTTTCTGGATTCCGTGGCATCAGAGCAACCGAAGAGGCTGGATATGAGTCTCGTGTCAACCGTGCTCGGCGCGAGCTTCAGCAGCTTGCCCAGATCGAACAAGACTTGCAGGATCAATATCGCGAGAAGACAAT
>JH393021.1:36707-57044 GCA_000235945.1 Homolaphlyctis polyrhiza JEL 142
ATGCTTTAAGATCAAGTTCAGGGATGTTGTAGTAGAGCTTGAGCGAGTCAGGGTTGGCTAGCGCAGTGCTTGGGATGATAGTGTCGCCAGAAATGATGCGCTTGACAGCCACCTCGACCTTCTTGCCCGTCAGCGTGTAGGGAATCTCCTGAATTGGGAGGATGAAAGCAGGCACATGGCTGTAGAGAGGCATTTTGCAAGCAGTCACATGTTGCTTTCGTCAGTCTCAAGTAAGTAGCAAAGCAGAGCGAGGGTTGAACACAAGATTGGTTCGAGGGAGTGTGTGTGCGCCAACGTACCGAGGCGATAGCAGAGTGCGAATCTGGTTCTTGATACGAGTCAGAAGGTTCTCGTTAAGCTCATGGCCCTCAGCCATCTTGCAGAAAAGCACGACACGCTCATCGTCGCCCTGCTTCTGACCGACACAGAGACTGTCTGCAATCTCGGGATAGTTGGCGACGATGTTGTAGATGTCGGCGCTGCCAAAGCTGCAAAAACACAAACAGTAGTAAAACAGTGTAAGCAGGATGCACAGGCTCATAGTATATCCCCCATAATCTGCAGGTCAAGAGTCGCTTGTCTTACCGAACACCGCCAGGGTTGAGAGTGCCATCACTGGATGCAAAGTATATACAGCAGAGCGCTGATCAGCCAATTGCAACAAAAAACTCAAGCTGGCACCAAACTGAGAGAGATTATCCAACCTGCGACCAAGCATAGTGACACCGCCAGTCTTTGAGTTGATAACAAGGAAGTCGCCGTGATACCAGACACCCTCAAAGCGCTCAAAGTATGCACCGTGGTACTTCTTGCCATCAGGATCGTTCCAGAAGCATACAGGCATGCATGGGAAAGGCTCTACAGATGTAATAGGGCCGTGCAGTTACAAGCCTGTGAGTACGGAGGGTCGGAGTTTCCCTTGGACATTGCGAGGCTTGATTGCACTTACTGACGCAGACAAGATCGCCCGGCTCATCCATGACAGGACGACCGTTTTCGTCCCATGCCTCGATAGCCATGCCGAGAGAGCGGCACTGGATCTCGCCACGATAAACGGGACCAGCCGAGTTGTGACCAGCAAAGAGCGACACAATATCTGTGCCGCCTGTGATGGATCCCACCAAGATATCCTTCTTGATGGACCTGTAGATGAACTCATAGCCTTCAGGCGAGAGTGGCGAGCCTGTCGAGTAGAGCGAGTGAAGCGTGGATAGCTTGAACTTTTGGGCTATTGGAACCAGCACAGCAATCCAAAATGATCAGATTCATGCAGTGAGCAAGGTGATGTCATATGAGCAAACTCCACCCTTCGCTTACATGGCTCAAACTTGGCTTCATGCAAAGCTTGGATGTATTTGGCCGATGTGCCGAAAATAGTGATGCTGTTGGCAACTGGTCTGTCAGTAATCATTTAGGCGCATACGTCAGTTATGGTCATAGACATGAGCTAGCGACTGACCCAAGCTCATCGACCAGCTCCCAAAGTCGAGCAGGAGTAGGCTTGAAAGGACTGCCGTCGTAAAGCACGATGGTGGCGCCTGCAGCAAGACCGCTGATCAGCCAGTTCCACATCATCCAGCCAGTCTAGTATCAGATAGCAATTGCGTATCAGTCGGGCCGCCTCAAGAACGAGTATATAGACTGGCTCGTGGTCAAGACTTACGGTTGTATAGTAGAAGAAGATATCCTTTGGACCCATGGATCCATGGATGACATGCTCCTTAAGGTGCTGGATCAGTGCACCCTGATTATCGAATCCAAGAGATGCGGTGTTCAAGCAGCAATCAACTCAGATTAGTATCTTGGCTGCTGGTCTTTGAGCAACAAATCGGTCCGCCTTACACCGTGCGAATGGACAATGCACTTTGGCTTGCCTAAGCGGTGGTAGATCGAGAATGTCAGTGTACTAAGCAATGATGAGTAGCACCAAAGAGTTGCTACAAAGGTGCTTTAGGATCTTACCAGTTGTGCCTGAGCTGAACAGAATGACCAGAGGGTGGTCAAAGGGGAGCTGCTCAAACTTGTGAGTGGTGGCAGTCGCAGATTCAAGGAACGAGTTGATGTGGATGCTATTAGAGACACCATCTTGCATCGTTAGCACGGCGATGCAATCGACTGAGCAGCGACCCGGCGCGAGGTGAATCTCACCCGTTGCGGATGCCAGTAACATCGCAAGTATGCGAGGCAACAAACGGGACCACAATAACATGCTCGACCGAAGAAAGACCCTCTGAGACTTCGCGCAGCTTGGCAAGATGGTCGTGCACCTTGCCATTGTAGTACACAGCGTTCACAGACACTAGCACCTTGGGCTGCACCTGCAAGAAGCGGTCCAGGACACCCTATTGGTGAAATCCACGCATACATACATACACACACGAGTGTTAGGTGGATCTATGCTCTTCTAGATCGATCATTCGAGACTAATGCCTACCGTAACACCAAAGTCGGGCGATGCCGACGACCAGACAGCACCGATACTTGCAGCAGCGAGCATGAATGTGGCCTGAATATAGATTCCCGCACATTGACAAGCTTGTCAGGGCAATGAACTCGGGACTGCGGGAAGGAATGACGCCAGCGAAATACACTCACAGCCTCGATGCAGTTGGGGATGTAGGCAGCAACACGATCGCCGGTCTTGATGCCATGCTTTCGCAGAGCATCTGCGTATCTGGCGACGTTCTTGTTAAGCTGCTCGAATGACAACGTAATAGGCGCACCCTGCTCGCCTGTGAACCCGACAGTCAGCCATTGAGCGACGATTAATAAGCGACGGGCAATGGGCAATGATCGCAGCGGAAGCTCGGAGATGCACGGGACAAACCAGCAGAGATGATTGCAGGCACAGCATCGCTGCGACGCAGAGCGTTCTCGGCGTAGTTCAGTCGTGCACCCTGCCAGCCACAAGCCACGAGTAACGAGCCACAAGCGGCAGAGCAGGTCGAGTGACGTCAGCAATCGCCACAAGCAAACATCTGTAAAGGCGTCAGCGGCAGTGGCAGCGGCACGGCAGCTGTTTACCTTGAACCACTTGGGGATCGCATCCATGGGCACCGACTTGTCCAGCACCTACAGACCATGAGCCAGACACGCAGAGAACATCAGCTATGGGACGCTGCGATCTATGGCCAGACGAGCGAGAGCCGCACGGCACAGACCTCTGTGTATGGCGCAGAAGACTTGATGTTACAGAACTCCCAAACAGCGACCCAGAACTTCTCGATCTCAGTAACAGAGAAGGCTCGCAGCTGCTCGTACGAGCCTGCAGCGCATGCGGCAAAGGGAATCCATTACACAGCGCAGCACATTGGCACGCATCGCCATATCGAATGGTGCACAGCGTTAAGTGGAGCAGACGATCCAGGATGGCGGTTGGCATGCAGCAGCCGGCAGCGCCGCGGCATTTCCATAATCAGCATCAATGATTGATCCATTCGCTTTTGTCAGCACGGCAGAAAGGCTTTCAGCATGTGGGCAGGGGAGAGGGAGCTGAGCGGCACCCGAGGAGAGCCGCAACATGACGGCGGGCATACACACCGAGCGAGAGGCCAAACTTCTTGTTGACAAACAAGCGGAAGCGAGTCATGTTTGAGTCGTCCGGGTTGGACGGTGTCCACAGCAGTTCGGCGTTCATGTGGAGAGCTTGCGTTCAGGAAATGCGGGGAAACTGAGAGTTTGCTCACAAACAGCAACACAGCCAGACAGCAGACACCATTGAGCAGAAAGCATACAGCATACAGCATACAGCATACAGCGCCATCCATCCACGTAAGGCTCTCGCCCAAGACAGCCCCTGCCACTCAGCACAAATGTGTGGCATAGCATGGCATATGCTGCTATTCTGCCTTTGTCTGACCCGTCCATCATCCGACCAACACACCAACACTAAACCAACACAGCAGCACAACCATAGAACATGCTGTTGCTTATCATCTCTCCTTCTGGCGGTCTGATCTACAACAAGGACTTTGGCTCAGGCATCGCCAAGCTGACAGTCAACGAATACCTTGTCTTGGCAGGCACACTGCATGGGTCAGTAGCGGTGTATTTTGAGGCTCGACCCAATGCTCACTTCATAGACAGTCTACTGACACACAAACGGCCATCCAACAACCCAGCGTCCATGCCATCACATCGCAAATATCGCCTGTCGCTGGCTCGTCAGGCCTCGAGCTGCTTGAATCAGACACACTCAAGATCTTCTGCCACCAAACACCCACCGGCATTAAAATCGTCGTCATCACCGATATCTCGTATACACAGCATGAGATGGCCTGCCGAAGGATCTACGAACTCTATGCTGATTACGCTATGAAGAACCCGTTTCATACGCCAGAGATGCCCATCAGAGCCGATCTGTTCGACTCTAATATTGCAAAGCTTGTTAAATCTATCAATCTCAATTGAATACCGTCGCTTTGGAAATGGAAACTAATCTTGGCTTCATATTGAGCTTTCTCAATCGGCCTCTTTTCCCTTTTATTCGCTAAACGAGATCGCCAGCGACTCTATCATGCCATCTCGTCAAAATCAGAGTCCGATGCAGCACTATTCGGATCTGGATCTTTGAGGAGGAAAGGAGACAGAGACCTAGCCGTGTTGATGTATGAGTCCAACAAGTGCGATCGAATCTGTCAGTCACCGTGCAAGTTTATCCACTCTTCTTTCCTCATTGATCAATGCATCGGCATCTGATCTCACCATAATTGTGCAGCAATCTCATCTGGGTCATCGGTAACACGAAAGCCAGGCATGCCTTCGTCCTGCATCTGGCGCTGCTGCCTGCGCCGAAACGACTGCATCTTCTCAGAAAGCGTCGCGTCAAACGATGTCAGTTGCAGTTCAAGATCTGCCTCACGCTCTCGGATTTGTTTGGCCGAAAGCTTGCCAAGAATGTCATCTGCCTCGATTCGATTGCGCTGTTCGTTGATACGTTCGATAAACTTGGCTCGCTGTACCATCAGATCTGTTTCAAACTCGATCTGCAGGTGAATCGTGTTTTAAGAACATGCTCAAATGACCGTCAGATACTACAAGAGCCTATGATTGATAGAGACCGTCTGATTTGGGTGTCTATGGCATGGTTGTGTGCACAAACCTGCTGAAAACGGAGTCTATCCACAAACGCCTTGAAGTGAGATGGTGGCGGCGGCCACTTGGATTCAGCACCGTGAGAGTTACTGTCCTGCTGGGTCGTGGCTGATGGTTGCTTTGGAGCTGCCAGCAGATCGCTGAGAAAGCGGGTCGAGCTTGTTTCTGCTGTTAGGTTGGTTGATGGCGTGTACTGCTGCTGCTGCTGCTGCTGCTGCTGCTGCTAGAACAAAGCTGCTGAAGCTGTGTTTGCAGTTGCATCGAAAGCAACGTTGGCTGCTGCGGTTGCTGTGGTTGCTGGAACTGCTGCTGCTGCTGCTGCTGCTGCTGGAGTTGTTGTTGTTGTTGTTGTTGCTGTGCGAGGACTCTGCCGAGCAATGCCGGATCGATTGCTGACAGCTGCTGCAGAGCAGATGGATTGAACTGAGTGGATGCAGCCGGCAGAGCAGGAGGCAGCGCTTGAGTTGGAACTGGCGCTGGCTGGTGTGCTGGCTGTGCTGGCTGCGCTGGCGCTGCAAGCATGGCAAGCAGCGAAGACACATCGACATTGTCCATGATTGGCGTTTCCGAGATCTTGCAGCGAAAGAGCGAAATAAGTGACTTCATTCACTGATACTCGGCCTATTCTGTCCAGGCTGTTCGCGACTCTGGCTGCTCAATCTCTGTAGCTGCCGGAATGATATCTTCAGCAGCAGGTGCAGTTAAAATCACCTCGGTGCACAGTGGCTCTGAATCAATAGGATTGCCACTTGTGCCATCGATGCTTGCCGGGATCGCGTTCTTGGCTATCACTGCTGATATTGCCGTCTCAATGTCGTCAAAAGCAGCAATACCAGCTGGATCTGTCTTGTCACTGGAAACCGCCTCCAGGTGCCTTCTGGCAGCCTTGATAGTTTGCTTCTTTGCAGGACTTGGAGTCAAGTCCACCTTGAGTTTCTCGTCCTCAGAAAGAAGTGGCTCGGTGGCATCTTCGTGTTCAAACGGTGCACAATATGCCAACTCGGTACGCAAGCTTCGATCTGCATCGCGCTGGTCCACGGGAGCAATGTACGTCATGCGGACAGGTTCCTCAATCTCTATCAATGACTGTTGGGCTGCATCGGTTGTGTGATCGCTTTCAACCTCGACAACAAGCGGCTTGGCAGCACGATTGGCTGTTGCGTCCGCATCACCATCATTGTCCATCTGAGCTTCCTCGGCGATCTCTGCAAGCAAATCATGCTCATCAGCCTCGCAAGAGTTGTCCGAGTCTTGCTCAGAGTCAGTTTCTGATTCAGACTCGGGTAGCTCAACAATCGTGCCAAGCTCGATCGCGCTTCGCGTCTCGTCGGCCGCGACTTTGATCGAATCGGTAGCATCGATGTGCTCGGATGTTGGACCCTCGTCAATCTTGGCAAGCATCGCATCCCTAAATCCGCGAAGCGGTCCAGAGAACTCGGCATCTGGCTCATCCGATCCATAAACCTGAGCGCGCTTCTGTCGTGCGCGTATCTGCATCTGCTGCATCGCTGTTCAAAATGAGAATATCAAAGCCTGTGAATTCTTCGCCTTAAGACTGTAATAGCCAATAGACTCATTCCGGTTACCTTCAAAGTTACGACGCTGGCTCTCTTGCTCCGCCTCACGCTGTCTCTCGCGCTCGGCTCGTTCAGCTTCGACGCCGCCAATAGCCCTAGTTCATCCAAGTAAACGGGGTCAGCCGCTGAATATGAAGACGATACCAGCCTGGTTACCAACCATTCGACCGTGCATATTCTTACCATGCCTCAGTAGCCAGTCGCTCATTTTCGAATATCGGACGATCATCAAGGTAGGTAAGACTCTTACAACGAGAGACCATTGAGCGACGATAGCTCTGTATCTTTCTAATCACCGGATTGCCCATAAGATTAAGCACAGCCTTTCGAATTCCAGATGCAAGAGACACAAGCACATAGAAAGATCACAAACAAAACAGCTGATTTTAGTTGCAGAGATCATCGGTAGCATACTGTTTGATGCGAACTTACCAGCTCAGGAAGCTGCTCGAGGATATCAATAATGCCTACATCATCAAGTTTGTTGTTGCTCAAGTCAAGCACACTAGTCAATCATGCACCGCAACAGATGTAAGTCGAGTAGCTATTACAAAAACATCAGTACATTGAATAGCGTCAAGCATAGCAGTACTAACGTGATTGAAGGGCACGTAACAAGATTTTCAATGTCGCTAGCCGTGCTGAGGAAGTTGTGGGATATCTGCAATGTCTTGAGCTTGTGCAGCATGTGAATGTTCGACACACACTTGATCATGTTGTTGCAGACATTGAGTGTATCAAGATGAACGAGTGCATCAAGGTTTTCAATGTGTTCGATGCAGTTTTGTTGCAGGAACCTGAGGGATGGTGGTTAATACGTCCAGTTACAGCAATGTTAGTATCAGCGCGGTTTCGAGAGCAGACCGTATTCCATCGGCCCAGAGTAGGTCTTACAGGCATCTCAACTCTGTCAGAGCCTCTGAACAAACAGTAGCAATGTCAGCAAATAGGAAAGACGCTTGGATGAGGCACAGTAGCAGCATGCGCGTCACAGCAAACAACTCCTTGGATGCTGAAGACAAAAACAGCGAGACGACTACTTACCAATGTTCTCAATCTTGGAGATACCGTTACCCTCCAGCCAAAGGCTCTTGAGACCAGTGTAAGCATCGATGTTTTCTATTTTTGAGAAGCCTTTGGAGGGGAGGGAAACAACACGGTTGAGTAAATCGTACTGGTGCTAGCAAACAGGACAAGGGGAACAGTTGAACAGCTTGTCAAGGAGCAAACCTTTGTAGTGCAGATAGATAATGTCATTGAGCTCAGGGGTCTGGTAGAGCTTCTGTTCCTTGCAGATTTGCTTGAGATATCTTGGCGTCATGAGGGTGTTTCTGTTGTGTTTGTTTGTTTGTTTGGTCGATGGTTGGCAGCAGCGAGAGTAGCGGGTTAAACGATATGATAGAAAGACAGGACAGGACAAGGCATGGCCAGCGAGCGAGTAAGTAAATCAGAAGAATATATCAGAAGATGAGTTCGAGACAGAGTACCACTGACCCCTTGTCGTCAACCTCTTTTGCGTCTCGTAGACGCGCAAGCCACGCGGGGCGTCCAGACTGCTGCGACAGCATTGTGTGATCTGTGGGAAAGCAGATTTGAGGTTGTCTGCGGAGTTTGGCATTTCCGCATTTTCTTCTGAAACAGCACAACCCGCATCAACGTCACTGCACAGCCCAACAGAGCCAAGCAGCCAGCAGCCAGCAGCCAATAGCAAGCAGCCAATAGCAAGCAGCCAATAGCAAGCCAGAGCCGCATTGTAACTGTTGGTGGCTCATTTGTGGTGCACTGCGAGACCGTGTGACCAGCAACAGCTCATAGTTCAAAGCCCACAGCCCAGCCAAGCATATTGACCCAGCATTTCAACTCGAGAAGTCTTGCGCTTTGACCAACATGCTCGGCAGCATTCAGCAGCATCAGGAGCAGCAGCAGGAGCATCCGCAAGGCGCTCAGTCTGTTTCAATGCCAGTATCAATGACAATGCCAATGCCAGTGACAATCACAATGACGACACTCGAAGAAGAGCCTGATGGCGCTTACGTTCCTGCGCTGCATCAGTTCCTGCAGCCGCCTCCATTTGTCCCGCCACAGTCGCAACAGTCGCAACAGTCGTCACAGTTGCCACATTCACTTGGCGCACTCGGCAGCAAGCAAAAGGAACTGGGCTCGGCCACAGCGAGCGGTCCAGGCGAGAGCGTCCCTGGTGCTCATAGTAGTCATGGTGGTCATAGTGGGCAGAGCGTGCTGTCGATGGCGGCGGCCGTGCGGGCAGCAGCAGCACAAGGCGTGCGTTCGATTCTCGACTCGCAGAACACACAGAACACGCAGCACACGCCACATGGGTTCCTTGCATCGTTGTCGCGGCTCGGGCTGCCGGACTGCGCATCCACTGAACCCATTCAGTCCATTCAGTCCATTCAACCGACGGAACTCAATCCATTCGAGCAATCCATCGCCGCCATCACAGCATCGCACCATCCATCGCACCATCCATCGCACCATCCATCCACGCCATCGCTGCCTGCTATGACGGTCGCAAGCATCTCGCCTTCATATGATCCTCTCGACGTCGCCACAGATCCTGCTTCATCGGCTGCTTCGGACTCGCCGCAATCCATACATCAAGGCCCAATCAAACCTCCTCCATCATCATCATCCAGAATCTCTGTGCGCCACTGCAGTCTCTTCTCACAGTCGCTCAGATTCAGCACACACGATCCTTGGTTCGGATGGAGGGTCGGCATTCGATGCAAGCCACAACAGTCATAGCCAGCCTATCCACCTTCATCCACCAACACCTGCTCACAGCATCCTTCCAGAGTCTACAATGCCACTCTCAATAACGGTGTCTCCAAGCATGCCGCCTATGCGACTGCCACCAAACAGCATCATCTTTGTCATGCCTCAGCTGTCGCAAGCTGCAGCGTTACCCTTGCATCCTCCACATGCCGATGCGTCTCGTCCTGCTTCATCTCCAGCTCTCGCTCCTGTCAGTATGGCTGCACCAGATAGTTCTGTCCGTACTCGTCCGATAAACCCGCCACAGCTCCTGTCGCCACCGTTTTATCAGTCGCTGAAACCGTCACCAAACGCAGTCCTTTGTGCGTTGAAAGACCATATAGCAACCACGCCGGATATATCACGGAATACGAACCAAGATGCTGCCAGCTCGCCAGATCCCTCGCAAAGCCCTCAAAGCTCATCAACACCGCAACCAAGAAGAGTGCTACGAAAACGCACGCGAGATGCGAAAGATAGTCCTGTCGCTGCACCGGCATCACGAGAGGCAAAACAAAGAGCTGCAAAGCGCATGGCAGTGACGAATAAGAACCAGGACGACGATCTCGAGCAGGACGACGACCACGATCAGGACCACGATCAGGACCCCTCTGCTGATGCGGCTGTTAGCGTGTCTGGCAGCTCGGATCCCGCAACACTGAAAGAAGAGCGCCGCAGAATAGCACTCGAGCGGAATCGTCTCGGTAAGCGCCTTGAATGTATTGACAGACCAAACAATAGCAAACAACTCCGCTTTTACGTGCATAGCTCAAACGTCTGACCCTTGTTTTGATTCACCTGCTGTATTCAGCCGCAATCCGTGCGCGTCAAAAGAAACGCGAGCATATCGCAAGTCTGGAGCAGCTCATTGAGCAACTGCAGGATGAAAACAAGCATCTGCGGTCACAGGTTCAAACGCTTGAGAAGCGTTTAGATGCATTGAGCAGCTCGACTCTCCAACAATAAATAATGTGCCATTGGTTGAAAGTCTTACAGCTCCATGCAATCACACATACACCTTTCTGGGAACTAACGAGCAGTCCAAGGTCTCAAACACCAAACACCAAACACCATAAAGAAATATGTCGGCATAGATTTCAAATAGCATCTTCATATCTCCATCATGCGACGGGTCAGTCCAGAATGCCCAGTCAGCGGCACCCTACCAGCGGCAAACTGACTATTCTGATCGATCCCAGCGTCGTCATCTTCGCCATCTTCGCCATCTTCGCCATCATCTTGGTCTTCGTGGGCAGCATCAGCGTTAGTGTTGCCTGTACTTACATCATGATCACCCTCTTTGGCCCAATGGATAGCTAGGGCCGGAAGTTCGTCGATGATCATTTCGCCATCAATATCACTTTGGTCACCAGTCATCGCAAGCTCGATCTGACTAGCGGCAAAAGCTGTCACGACAGCAGAATCAACAGTATCCTCACTCTTGTTAACCTGATAGCTAGGTTGCAAGTCGTGTTGTTGGCCAGATACATTGCTGTTCGATAGCAGAATGATGTCAATCGCAGTATGGTCTGTTTGCGGTTGTGCTTCTGTTGTGGCTTTTGCTTGTGTGATGAATGCATCAATGCTTGAAGATTCGTGGACAGGCGTTCCGAACGATCCTGCAGTTGCGACCGATGCGAGGATCCCTGCAATGTCGGTACTGGAATCACTTCTGAGCATATCCACAGCATCGGGTTCGGAAATTTCAGGAGTATTCGGCATGCGCATTGCGCTGTGTGCCGTGTCTTGGACGTGGCTATTCGATCCAGACGCCGGCGACGATGCAACAGCCGAGGAAAACTGCATTGCCGAAGTGACAGAGAGGGACGATGACGCCATTGTGGATCCTACACGCAGATTCGCGAGAATATCACCAGCTGCAACGCGGTCGTCTGACATGGCCGAAGCAGTCGACATATTGCGCTGCATCGAGACGGCAGACTGGGGAAGCAGTAATGGCGAAAGCGGCGTTCCTGATGCAGGAATGACAGTCGCATTGGTCGTGCCAGTCATTCCGTCCATGAATACATCGCCATCGTCATTGTCGTCGGTATGGTTCACGTCCCGGTGCAGACTGTCGCCCTGTAGCAGCAGCGGAGATGCAGAGCCGTGGCCAGAATTCTTTCCCTTTTTTAGATGGTACACTGGTTCCACAAAGCATCAAAGCGTTGCGTCGATATCGATCCCCCATGCAGTAGATTCATGGTCAGGGAGGTCAGTCGTTCATGAGCCATGCAACAGTGTCAGTAGCAGCTTCTGGCAGGAGGCTATCCATTCCCGGTTGCTTATCGCCGCACCGCAGCAGCACCACAGCTCGCACAGCATGCACACTCTTCAGCACAGCCAAAAGCTTACTCAGTCCGTTCCAGCTTGTGTATTCTCGATGGCATCCAGGATGCGGGCAGGCATAGTGGCGGTTCTTGGATCGACTGCCGTTTGGTGCTCTGGTCGACAGCTTCGGAACCTCGAACGTCCCGCCGTGTCCTGTCTCAAGATGATATGCTGTGACGGCGAGCACACACAAAAGTCAGTTTCTCATCGAGTCGCTCTCCTTTGAGCTGTGTCTCATCCATCATCCATCATCCACCATCCACCATCCCCAAAACAACATTGCTATTCTCCCTCCTCATTTGCGTTCTCCCCCTCTCCTCTCGCACCACGTGCCACAGTGCACAACACTCGGCACCAAAAGAGGCCATAAGGCGAGATAACAATAGCAGACAGACACAACATACAATCGAACATAGAAAAGCAAGAGATTCACTCATCATCATCAAACAACGTACCAAGCCCGCCAGCATTACGGTAAGTTTTCAAACATCCCGCAACAGGACACTTGAACGGCCGTTCCACATCATCCAAATCGTCTTCTTCGCTCGCACTCGCTGCCGGTCTCACAAGCGGCGTAGAATGCATCACCCGATGATGTGAAATCAATCCACTGAGCTTATTATATTTGCGTGTGCATTCCTTGCATTGAAAGGGTCGCTCGCTGCAGGGTCCTGTGAGGATCGTTCCGAATTTTGATAGCGCGAGTTCTAGCTCGGGTGGCAGTGCTACTATCACGCTCGCTGGCTCATCGTGTTGCGTCGCCTCCCCGTGGCTTGACATATCACAAATGAGAGAATCGACGACTGCTGCTGCTGGTGTTGGTGGTGGTGGTGTTGGTGTTTTTGTCCTCCTTCTTTTTTTATATGTGTGTGTGTGTGTGTATATATATTTGTGTATATATGTCTTTTTCTACTTTGTGGGTTTGGGTTTGGGTTTGTGTGACGGTGGTTCTTGCTTCCTGTTGGAAGCACTAGCTACAATATCACCGTCTTTTGAGTGGATGGGGCTGACTGGCTTGCAGAATGTCGCAACACTGGCGGGGGGAAGGGACGAGCGGCGATTGCGGATGTTGTATTGGATGGAAGAAGAAAAAAACTGGGAGCGTCTCTGGCTGGTTGTTTTTTTTCTCTCTCTCCCGCTCTCTCCCGAAAGCGGCGGCGGACCTTTTTTGTTCATTGCGGAGCGAACTCGCATCGGCTTGTAAAGAGAGATGCCATGCCGCCGCATCGCATTCGCTCTTGGCCGACTGGGATAGGCTCAAGACAAGCAATAAACTGACTCTATCCTATCCTATCCTATCATTCACTTTGCTTTCCTTTCCTTCCTTCATTCATTCCACATCCTCGGCCGCTTGCTCAGTTCTCAATGCTTGATTGCTTGAGGCTCGAACGACCAGCCTGGATTGGAGCAGAAACACCGACTGTCAGCACATCATATAGATGGATACAACACAAAACAATAAGGCACAGACCCTCATCATCTCATCGACAAGCAAGAAGTTGCTGGCAATCACCGAGCTGCACATACGATTAGCAATACTGTCAGTACTACGAAAAGAGTGATAGTCTGCAACAGCCATATCCCAGCACACAAGCAACAACACACGTACCAAGAATTGAGCAGCTGACGATGCACACGGTAGTTGTCCCAGATGCCCTCCAGAACTGGGTCCAGCGTCTCGCCAGTCTCAAGATCCACACCAACAGTATGTCCATTCGCAAACTCTTCCTGCAACGCTACAAGAACGTCCTGAGCATCAAAGCCGCCGTTCTGTGCCAGGACTTTGGGAATGATCAGCATGGCCTCTGCAAACGCTTGAACACCCATCTTGGCACGGCCCTTGACAGAGTTTTTGAATTTCAGCAAGTGTGCGTGCATGGCAATCTGGAATGCACCTGCACCAGGCACAAGATGCTCGTCCTCGATGGCGTTCTTGACGGCACGCAGTCCGTCGCGCACAGCATCATTGACCTGCGCAATAGTATGGCTGTTGGGGCCCGTAATGAGCAGCGTCACCGACTTGGGGTTCGTCACTTCTTCCACAAACGTGAATTTCTCCTCGCCGAGAACATGCTCATACACTAGACCAGCGTAACCAAGGCAGTCGGAGTCAGGTCATCGACAGAGTTCTGTGCAGTACCACCGCAGCAAAGCTGCAGGCTGTTCCGTGTAAAGCAACAAGGTGGATGCTGTAAGTTACTTTGAAATACATATCGCGTGCTGAGACAATCCGGTGCACTGCAACATACCGCTCCATGTTGCGACGCTTGGCACGGCGCAGTGCCAGAATGCCATTCTTTGCAAGCACGTCGAGCGAGAGAGGATCGATACCCTTCTGATTAATGATCACAAACGACTTGTCCGAGTTACCACACACGTGCTTCTTGAACTCGACAATCTTTGCAATCTTCAAATCGACATGGCGACGCTCCGACTCCACCAACTTCTCGCGCTGTTCAGCGTTGCTGTAGAAGAATCCAGAGTTGATCTCGCTGGATATTGCGAGTTTAGGTTTGCAAGTTTACAACAAGTTGCACCCATCAGCCGCTTGGTCGCAGAATGTGTGAACCCAGCTGCATAGACAGGAGAGGCGAAAATAGACAGCGTGTCATACCTCTTTTCGTATTCGAGTGAGACATTGAGCGTGAGAATATAGGCATTCTTGACGCGCTTGGGCATATCGGGATGGCGCGCACCGTGGTCGAGCACAAGACCCTTGACGAGTCTGGTCTCCATCTCGTCCTTGTGCATCATCTTCATGATTTCAACCATGTGCAGATCGATAGGCTCGCTGGGCTGGCGAATGCATAGAACGGCATCAACAACCGCCTCTGTCAACGAGTCTGCAAGCTCGCGGCGGATCTTTGTGCGGAGCGATGTGCGAGCCACATTGATGAGTGTCTCGCGGTCGGCTTTCGAGGGAACCTTGAATTCTTCGAGAAACTGAACAATTGATAATGTGTTAGCCCAGACGCGTATTTTGAGCAGCAAGCACAGCAGCACGAACCTTGAGCGCCTCGTGCTTGGCAATCTCAAAGCCCTCGGTAACAACACGTGGATGCAGTCCTTCAGAAATGAAGCGTTCTGCCTGCTTCAGCAGCTCAGCAATCAAAAGCACGTTGGAGGTTGTGCCATCGCCAGTAATCTCGTCTTGAGCTGTAGCTGCACGCGCAACCATGGTCGCTGTTGGGTTTTGGATTTGCTAGAAGAGTGGCAATAGTGGCAGCAGCGTCAGTACCGACAATCAGTGGCATTGGAATAGATGGCGCCATGAAGCTCGGATTTGGAGCGGATTATAGATAGCAAGGCAGATCCAAGACACACCATTTCGCAAAGCAGAACCTTGCCGTCCTTTGTCAGTTTGGTGCCACCAGAACCATCAACAAGCCTGTAGTGCGAATGATGCAAAGTTGTGATATTCAAGGAGACCACGGCAGGCAGTAGGATGTCAGCGAGGGGGGCGACAGGCGGCAACAGGCGGACAAGCAAGCGCCGCCTCTCGCAAAGGAGCACAAGATCAGCGGCAACTGTCGGAGGCGGCATGGGGGAGAGTGGAGGAGACCACGCACATTTTGATGGTGCCCTTTGGGCCAAGGTTTGTCTTGACAACTTCCTGCAGACCAAGAGCGGCGTTGATGTTGAGCTGCAGGGCCTGGCCACGGCGAGCAACCTCGGCCTTTGGGTTCGCAAGTTGAAGTGCAGCAGACGACCTTTGAGAGCAATTCAAGACAATGGGCCGTGGCAGCAGCGTTGTTGGACGGACAGAGACGGCAAGCAGGCAGACTGTCAGCCACAGTCACAGTCACAGTCACAGTCATATCCACAGAAAGCGTCTGCAGCTACAGGCGGGGGGCTGCAGCCAGCATGCCAGCAGCAGCAGCAACAGCCTTGTGGTGCGTGCTGGAGCTGAGAGCGGCGTGCCAGGGTGTTTTGCACCCACATTGCGATCTTGATGAGTTTGGCAGAGAGATTTCATTCGTTGATTTCAACTTTACTTTCGCTTGTGCTCATTGAGGACCAGCCGCAATGTTCAGCTGCGATCTACATCTGCTGCGATGCCATCGACTTCTCGCTGATCATCATCGCATTGCATCCAATCTGTCAGTAAACCAATTACTTGGCACAAAACTCTCGACTTCTCTACATCGTCATCCAAAAAAACCCACATTGTGCCAGTAAGCTCGGCCAACTTGATCAGAAACCCCAATTACCAATAACAGAATCAATGTCAGAATCGCATCTATGCTCTGCTTGCAAGATATCATCGCACTATCTCCTTTCATCTGCGGTTTATACAAGAGAAGAAAAGAAACCAGTAGACAGGTTATCCATCCCAAACCTTTTCGACCAAAATCTGAACCTTCTCCTCCTTCTCAGCGACGATTGCATTGTTCCTCTTGAATGCTTTGAGAGCATCCTCGTCCTTATCCTGTTCAGCTCTACAACCACAGATCCAATTGATACACACACACACACACACACACACAAGGAGGTGTCAGTCCGAATGCATGCAATACATCCAGTCACGCCACCATTGCTGGAATGCATAGGCCCAGCGGTATCTTCCATGTTTCTGTTGACATGACTATGCATGGTCAAAGGACGCTTTTCCAACTCACAACGTGACGGGAAACTGTCCAGCGTGGGCTAGGTGTGTGAGTGATAGCTCCACCTGCATTTTGCGAACTCGGTCAAGTTCATGAAAGAGTCGCTCTACGTTGGCTATCCCTGCGTTGGTCGCTGGTCCTGCGGTTGTTCCCTCTGCGCCGTTTTCGATTGTTATGGAGTCGTCAGTCAAGCGTTAATGCGTGTGTCACAAATAAACGCTGGTAAGCTCCTGCTGGCACGGCAGGCTCCAGCAGACCGCTCGTTGGTATCAACGGCATTCGCCATGGCGAGTTGGCCGCCAGCCAGCAAAACAGAGCCGTCTGGAAGAGGGGTGCACGGCACCGGCGCAGAACACCGCAGCAAGAACCAACTGACCAGGATTCATTGTTGATTCGCGGAATAAGCCAAGTCGGCCAAAAGGGACAAAGCCAAGGGAAAGACAAGGAGGAAGGAAGGAGGAAAAGGACAGTGGTGGTCGAGGCATGCTGGCAGCAACACCAAAACCACCAGCGTCAACAACCAAAGGAGTAACAGAAGAAATCGAGATTGTATGTGAAAGACATAAAGCCGAGACAGAGAAACTGGAAAGGGTCTCATCCGTTGAAGCGCAGATGAGAGAATCAGAGCGTCGCGATGGCTTTCTGTGCAAAGTAACGCACATCCATGTCTGCGTCTTCGGACAGCTTTGTCAGCGCAGGCTTGATCTGGTCGTTCAGCAGTGAGCCAAGATCGGCTTTCTTGACAATCGGGATCAGCGCAGCATAAGTCTTGGCCACGTTGAAGCGGATGTTTGGAATCGGATCGGCGCTGAGCGTCGTTGCCGTTGGCACAATGTAGTCGCGGATCACCTCGGCATTGGCTGCTTGTGCAATCGTCTAGTGTTCGCGTTTGTGTGCAGCGTCCATTCGACAGTATATTTGATAATCAGCACCAATCTAGCTACATTGGGCAGCTGTAGGCTCAGAGGCCATTCTTACCGTGATTGCAAACACCGTGGTCATGCGATACAGGTAGTTGGAGTGCTGCGCCATCGCAAGGATCTTTGGAAGGATCGCGTGCTTGGCCCAGTCAACACCAAACACCTCAATCAGCTTGCGGAGGTTGTTGGTTGCCGCTTCACGGATCGAAAACACACAGTCGCCCAGCCATGTCATGCACAAGTTGCCCAGCTTCTCATCGAAAAAGGCAACACCCTGAAGCCAATGGTACAATGTGTTAGACAAACAATATGCATGGCAACAGCTACGAGGAAGCAATGCTACATACCAGCTGGCTTGCAAGAAGCGGGATATTCTCGATAATAGCCAGTCGCACGCGCCATTGCTTATCCTCGGCAAGCTCAACGATTGCTGGGAGCAGCGACTGCGACAAAAGTTCGATGCCGATCACTGCAAAGCAATAGCAGATATGTTGATCAGCCTACGACACTATGGTGTTTTCGCAGTAGTCTGTATCGCATCCCAATCCTCACCCTCGTTGACACGATCCAGCTTTGAAATGATGTTGAGACGGACTTCAGATGCCTCGTCCTTGAGAAGCTGGAGGAACAGTGGCAAGAGGTGCTCAATAGTACTAAATACATCAAACAAGGCGCAAAGTATATGCAACGCTGATCAGTATAGAATTCCGCAAACCCAGAGACATTCCAACGCATGATGCAGATATAAAGTTACATACTGTTCCTTTCCGAGAGTTGGTGCCAGCCCGCTGATCTGAGTGGCCAATGCCGCACGGACATGCTGTGACGAATCGTTCACGAGGTCCTTGACACAAGGCAGAATCTCGGCAAGAATAGATTCCTTGCTCAGGAGTGCGCAGAAGCCAGGCACTTGAGTCGATGCAGCAGTGCGGACTTCAGCCTCGTTGTCCTTGAGAATATGCACAAATGCACCCATAAGATCCTCCTTGATAATATCAGGCCCAACAGTCTTGGCAAGCTATAGTTGATTAAAGCATATTGATTGTGTTAGTTAACCGGCAGCGATTCAGTCAGGATATGCTGGTTGGAAGTTGCGTTTGATACCTGAACAAACTTGTCTGCAATCATGTAGCGCACGCGCCAAGACTTGTCCGAGCACAGGCTTCGCAGGACAGCAAGAAGATGGACCTTGCACTCGTCAGGCTTCAGAATCTCGGCAATCGAGATCATGTCTTCCACAGTCAGCAGCCGCACAGAGTCCTTGATACACAAGAATGATATGTTAGATGAAACTGGCTTGCGAATGCCGCAAAAAGAAAAGATCATCGGAGAGTGATAAAGCTGTGAAATCTAAGAAATAGCTGAATATGCTAATCGAACCTGTTCGTCCTGGGCAAGACTGTTGAAAACAGGAAGAATATCTGATATAACGTGGGCCTTTGACAGAGACTTGGTGAATTTCTGTGTATAAGCCACAAAGAAGCGTCAGCCAAGAGAGGTCGCGACGGTGTTTAGATTCTGTTCAGAGATTCAAAATCGCCCAATGCAGCACAGGTACGGACCGCTAGATGAGTTGCAGCAGAGCGGCGGACCATCGGCGTATCGTCATTGCAGAGCTGCACGAACAGGCTGGTGAATGCCGTGATCAACAATGTGTCAGCATATGCATTTTTGACAAGACTCTAGCCTCAAGATAAACAAATCGGCAGCCTTACTGGCGAAGCTCATCCTGGCGAGCAGGCGAGACTAGTGGATAAACTGCTGCGTACAAGCCACAGGCACTTGTGCGGCTTGTGAACCAGTCTCCAGAAGACAGGCGCTTCAGCATAGGTATGTACGACTCCTCTGCTTGGTGTGCAGAGAGCTGCACAACAATCTTGGTGGCAGATTCGACAGCCTAGATACAAAAACAGTCCAAGTTAGCCAAGTATCCTTAGACGCATCAATATCATCGACAACAGGGCGTCCACGCTGCAGAGCACGGTCTGGGAATGACACGATTCTGTCGTCAGAGTGGCAGCATTTCACCAACCTTTTCTCGAACAACGGTCTCCTCAACGGCGGCAAGGTTCTCAAGTGGAGTAAACAGAATATGGGCAAACGCTGGGCTGCCAACATATTCGACAAAGTTTCCCAGTTCCTCGGCCAGTGCCAGCAGGATCTCGTCTTCATCGTCGACAGACTCTGTTGGTTTGCATTGCAGCGTGGCCAAGATATGTTTTGTTTTTGTGGGACGGGGAGAGGAAGACAGTCAAGACAAGGCCGCGAACAGCAGCAGACGACAGCAGACGACAGCAGCGAGAAGCAGAGAAGAGTGTCAGCAGATACTCCGCAGCAGAGCTTCAAGGCAATGCGAGGCCAGCAACGCCTCATGCCGGCCAGTCATTCTGCTTGTCCAGCAAGGGCTGCAGTTCCGCAGAACCTGCGACCATCGAGCAGGCGGCCGGCAGATTGGTTGGCCAGATGTGCGTGTCTTGCGAGAGCCATCAACAGACGAGCTGCAGACGAGAATGGCGCCGTTGTCTGGTTGGCAGCAGCCACGGCCACGGTCACGGTCGCAGCAACAGCAAAGGCAGCAGCCCAGAACGACTGTTTGCCCGATGCCAGCACAGAGCATACAGCGAGCAGCGAGCAGCGAGCAGAAGCCCCAGTAGAGCGAGGCGCAGACTGAGAGCCAGAGCCAGAGCCAGAGCCAGAGTCAGCGGAACGCAACGCAACGCAACAAACGCACCATCCAGGAAGGGAATAAGTTCGTCGCGGGTTCGTTCTGGGCCCAGAGCCAGGGCAATGGTCGACAGACGGCGGATGGCGTTGAGGCGCAGCACAACATCGTCGTGCTTCAGCTCGTCAATGAGAACGGCAATGGGATACAGTGCGTCGTCGGTTTCGTCCATGCTGGCGCCGTTGTTACTGTTGGTGCTGGTGTTGGTGGTGGAGGTGCTGTTCTTTGTGTTTGTGTCGAGGTTGGCGAGATACAGAACGCGCGATTCCCAGATTGCTTTTGTGAAGCAAGATGCGAATAACGAAACTCAACAA
>JH393022.1:32566-52945 GCA_000235945.1 Homolaphlyctis polyrhiza JEL 142
CAGCTGTGTTTGCTGCCAAAAGGCGTCAAGGTTTACTACTATCGTGATCTCTCACACACACCAACCGTTCCGTTTGGCGTTGTGCACCTTGGAGCAGCCTGCGGCATCATGATCACTGCCAGCCACAATCCCAAACAAGACAATGGCTACAAGCTCTATGCTGGCAATGGCTGCCAGATCATCAGTCCTCATGACAAACTGATTGCCGAAAAGATAACGTAAGCTATCTCTGCATTCGTGCCGACTGGCCGACGACTGCTTGTGGCAGCTGCTGATACAACATCGCTCATGATTTCAGTCAAAACCTCACTCCATGGACATGGGATTACAATATGGTCAACACGAGCCCATTGGTTACAGATCCACTTGACGAAGTGACTGCAGCCTACATGGCGAAAATCAAGACTCTTTCCGTTTTCAAGTAAGATGGGTTGATTGCATACATCAAGCGTAATCACAAATTGCTTGAATACGAGACTCACAAGTATGTGTCCAGGGAAAGGAACTCGGTGCAGAATGTCAAGATCTGCTACACAGCAATGCATGGCGTTGGATTGAAGCCTGCCCAACGCGCTTTTGATGCGTTTGGCCTCGTTCCCTTTATTGGCGTGCCTGAACAGATCCAGCCCGACCCAGAGTTCCCAACTGTAGCGTACCCAAATCCAGAGGAAGGCAAAGGTGCACTGGTGAGTAATGCGTTGCATCCAAGCTTGCAGCGACAGCTACCCAGTTTGACTGACTATGCGAGAACTTGCTACTTGTCGAGTGCAGACTCTTGCGATGAACTGTGCTGATAAACACGGCGCTACTCTCATTTTCGCAAACGACCCAGACGGTAAATAGACATGCTGTTGATGTTCAAATGATGCATTTCGTGACTACGCGTGCTTTGTACAGAGTATTCGGAGAGTCGGTATTAACAGTGTATTGTCTATCACAGCCGATCGCCTTGCCATCGCTGAGAAGCTGCCAAGGTATGCATTACTGGGTATTCCAACTTATCACCAGCCTCATTTTAACAAAGACTATTGGCATTGGTTTTTACAATCACATGCACAGTGGAGAGTGGTACATCTTCAATGGAAATGAGATTGGCGTGATCCTAGCAAGCTTTGTTCTCGAATCGCTGCAAATGACTGGTAGATCATCAGTGCTTACATCAACAGTTTTTTGACAAACTGCAAGGCGAATGGACATGTGCATCTGACATCTTGCTACACATATTCTAGAGGGTCCCAAGAAACCCGTCGCCATGCTGTGCACGACCGTGTCGCTCCATATGCTGAAGCAGATGGCCAAGCAGAACAAGTTCCATTTTGAAGAAACGCTGACTGGATTCAAGTGGCTCGGCAATCGCGCCATTGAGCTTGAACAAAAAGGATATCAAGTTCCGTTTGCCTATGAGGAGGCCATTGGATTCATGGTCGGAGACGCTGTCAGAGATAAGGATGGCGTGAGTGCATTGTGTGTTGCTGCCGAGTGGGCCAATTTTCTTGCGACCCAAAACAAGACGCTGCATTCGCATCTTATCTCGCTCTATGAAACGTGAGTCTTTAGAGAGTCGTCATAGTATCGTTTTTTGCCCCTTTCTCAAGGCTGCCCAACTGTATACATGACGTCGTAAAACAACAAACACACGAGCAAAACTTGCTGGTGGTAGAATAGGCTAACTTTGTGCTGTTTGTAAACAAAGCTATGGTTTCTTTACCTCGAACAACGGCTACTTTATCTGCCACCAGAAACCTGTGATTGATGCGATCTTTGACAGGATCCGATATGGACAAGACAGAGTTGCTGCAGAGGTAAATAACATGTATATACACACACTCCGCTCCTTGTTCTGCCTTGGTCAAACCTAGCAACACTTGTGTATGATTCGTTCTGTACAGACTCTGCGGTTCTCTCCTTGTCGCCACGAGGGCATCTCGATGTCATTCGGATGGGCATTGATGTAACTTGAGAACTATCAACTGACAGCTGCATCGTGATCTCAAACTTGCAACAACAGGAATCTAGCCGCTACAAGTTCAAGCTGCAATACCCAGCATCCATTGGCGGGTCCAAAGTTGTATGGATCCGAGATCTGACCATTGGCTATGATACAGCAGCGCCGAATTTCCAACCAACCTTGCCAGTTTCCTCATCTTCCCAGATGCTGACATTTGAGTAAGATTTATACTGCTCCATTACATATACGCGATTGAGCAGAGACGGGGGGGGGGGCAGCGAGAAGATGAGATGTATACCAGAACAAGCAGCAATCAGACTAACTTGATTGACCTGCATAAAACTTGTTTTGTATATGCTTGTGTCTTGATTGGTATTAATCGTCCTCCACCTCCTCCAAAATAATAGGCTTGAGAACGGATGCTTGATGACTCTTCGCACATCGGGCACTGAACCGAAAATCAAGTATTATACTGAACACCGTGCACCCACCCTTGAACAAGCAAAAGCAGAACTACAACATGTTGTTGATGACATGATTCTGGTTTGTCTGGATCCAAAGAAGAATGGTCTGGTTTGAATTGCCCGTGCCGCAATCAATGAATCTCATCTCCTTTTTCATCTCCAGAGTTGTATTGGGAGGAACAGTATCAGATAGTTGCAGCATATTGATTTTTGAAGGAGATTTCCTTCTTCATTTGGCCTGCTTGCCTTTATTAAAGGAGCAGCACTTTGTTTTCAATGATATTGCACTAGTATTTTCTGTGAGTGAGGGCAAGCATTTAGCAGTGTCACCCCATTTCCACACCCCCACAACTTGCTTGCTTGCTTGCTTGGTTTGGTTTGATTTTTAGGAAGCCGTGACAACAACAGCGCGTTTTGTGATGAGATTGACACGATTATCTCTGACAGAGAGATAGAACAGGATATTGCGGCGATCCGAGTTGAGGAAGACTGGGAGTTGGACAAAGCCCTTTCGTTGGACTTGTGCCGATCCATTTTGTTTTTGAGTCCATACAAGATGGACGGTGGGCAGTGGATGCGGTGCGACTTCTTGCACAAGCTCCAAATGGTCAATGTTCCATTTTGCGCCTTCAAGTTTGAGATCTGGAGATACATCGTGGCAGCAACAAGCATTGTGGAAATAGTGTCATGGTTAGTGTCGAGAGTACATCTCAGTGTGTGCATATCAGACATGAGCTTGTTGGATAGGAGGAGAAGCAAGGGTTTACCAGAGATTTTGAAAGAAAGGCCTCCACTCTGCGATGGCAGTTCACTTTCCAGGTCAAGCGAAAGCTCAAGATTCTCAAGCGAAGTGTTGGTAACTTTGGCGGCTGTTTGTCGCGTGGCAGTGATAAATGCTTCGGGGAAGAACAGGCCGCCAATCCAGATGTTTGCTGTTTGTAGATTTGGCTCAGTCGAGAGTCGAACAAGTTGTTGGATGCGATTGCAAAGATCGTTCATGAACTGATCAATCGTGAACATTGCGGGTATCTTATATGCAATCCAGTGCTTTGGCACTTCGCCTGTTGATGATAATCGAGCAATAAGACAGTCAGTTTTGTTGGTTTTGCAACTTGAAGGGTCCATGCAGTCAGTCGAACCTGTTCGAAGCGTGACAACAAGCGATCGCGTATCGTTTGTGTGCTGCTGCTCGCCAGTCAGAACTGACACGAGAGCCATAAGCTGAGACCGAATGGTATCAACAACTTTGCTTGCAGCATCGGTTTCGGCATTGAGGAAGCGCACGAGTGGATCTGTTGCGTCTGCCGACTGATTGTTTGGAATCTCCTGATAATGCCAAAAACACAAGTCAGTATCGGTAACTCAAACAAACAGTAACAAAACCAGCAAACAAAAGACAACAACGAACCTTGGGCAAGGCTGACAGCCACTTTTCGATAGATTCGCGCATCTGAGTAATCCAGTTGAATCCTCTCTTGGAATCAGATTGCTGTTCGGCATCAGCAAGAAGCTCACTAATCTTTCGCAGTTTGCCCACAAGTGCAGATCCTAGTTGTCCATCAACCATGGTAAGCTGCCAGGTATCACAGTGTTATGCCCAGATAGGCAAAACAAGCGAATATAGAGTTACCCTTTGCTTGCTTGAGCAATAAATCAGAGTCTGCTGGCAGACCAATCCAGCTTGGCGGCACAGTGTCCTTGAGTGTCTGAACCCAGGCCATATACTGTTCAAGTCGGATACCCTCTGGCGCAAGGATATCTTGCTTAGACTGTGCATCAGATGCCTTGACCAGTGCAAAGTCTCGTTCGAATATCGCAGGTGTAAAAGTCTCTTCGACTAGCACTTCGAGCATCTTTTGATCGCCAGCAACATCGATTTTGCCACCATACACGTTCTGAGAGATCAGGCTTTGTAGTGCAGCCCATGGAATTTGAGATGCAGAGATGTTTGCGCGGTTTTGCGCGGCATTGACGAGCCATGCATGAATGAGATGAAGCGCCATCTCAAAGTCAGAGTCATTGAAATCATAGGTCTTGGTCCAGCCAACAGGCACGTAGCGAAGGCGTTCCAGGATAACAGAGTGAAGCCAAGACAGCATGAAGAACAGCCGAATCTTTTCTTGGGGTCCGCTGGTTGATAGAGGTCGCGGGATGCTGCTGAGTGACTCGGTCATGCTGGCCTTGATGCCTGCTGGTGGTTCATAAACAAGGTTGCGCGAGAATCGGAGCAGGTTGAGAGGCATCTTGTGCGAGATCTCGAGCGTCAGGAACAGCCGCAGCGTGCTGTCAGGCTTGAACGAGCGCAATCGCTTTTCAAGCTGCGCCAACCAGGAGAGCGACAAATGTCCGTTTTTCAGAAGCACCCAGCTGCCCGTGCGAAGCGCGCCGGCAATCGCAGAGTCTGCTTGTTGGAAACCTTCCTTTGATCCCAGTGCGACCGGCACGATTCGCTGATTCTCTTGTGCAGCGAGCGCTTCAACACGAGAGCTTGTGTCGTATCCAGGATCAGAGCACAGCACAATCGGGATCACGCCATGTGTTTCTTGGATAACTTGTGCGAGCTTGTCGTCTGTCGAGAATGCAGGAACCTTTGAGCCAAACACTGTCTCGAAGAAAAGCGCAAGCGCTTCGTTGAGTCGATCGGGTCGAATACATTTGATGATCAGTGCACAATAGAATGCTCGCCATGCATCGCCTGCAAAATCACACAGCCACAGTTGGTCAGTGATTCAAGTATCTAAAAGCACGTGCACAACATTGTAGCAGGTCAGGTATTGACAGACTAGGACTCACTGATTGAATTGTTGGACCAGCACACAGGGATGTTTTCTTCTGGTCGCGCATCGACCAAAAGCTGCTGCCATACACTCGAGTTATCGGCAACATGCTTCTGTAGCCCAGCAAACTGCCTGAGTTTCAGGATCTCCGAGAGTCGCCGAGCAGCAAGTTTGCCAACAACGTCCTCAATCGCTAGACCATCAGTTCCACGAATACCATCGCCTCCAGTCAGCAAAAACTGCACATCCACGTCAGGCAGAGCACCTGCACTTGTGCGAAGCTTGATCTGCGCAATCAAGACGGCAAAGACAAGAATATCATCCTGTCGCAAAGCTCGCGAGACGCGTTGGTATGCGACCTTGAACATGTCAAACTCTAGGATCTCGAGTCGCGCCGATTTGCTGGCTTCTGCTTGCAAATTGGTATTGTTCTTGAGAACACTGTCAAAGATTTCGAAAAAGGCGTCAAGTGAGAACTGGTAGAAATTCTGAAGGCTGCTGAGCTGCTCCATTGCAAAGTAGATGGAAGAGCAGGATTCGGCTAGAGGCGTATACTGCGAGCTGACTTCGTCAACTTCTTGCACAATGACGTCAGTTTCTTGTATTTTGGCTGTGATGTCGCTGGCTTCGAGTTTAAGAACTTCAAGCTTCTGGATCACATTGTCATCGTCGAGTATATTGCCTTTGGAATCATTGAGCGCTGTAAGGAGCTGCTTCTCAAGATTGTGAAGCCGCAGCTGGAATTCGCCTTGTAGTCGCACGAGATTGGCACGTTTGGTTTCAATATCCGGTCGTTCTGCCTTGAGCAGCTGGTCGAGACACTGGATTTGCAACGAGGCCGGCGTGACGGTGAAGTTTACAAATGTAACACGACTCGAGACATCGGGCGAAAATGCGAGCGATGGATTGCGTGTTGATAAGAACATGGTGAACGATGAAGAAAAGTCAATGTCTTTGTTGCCCAGTCGGCAGAGTGTGCGGCCACCACTACGTCGTAGCTCCTTGTTCAAGATGGGATTGAGAATAGGATCAAAGTCTTCGGCATCCTGAATCAGAATCGGATTGCCAAATCGCAGAGCACTCTCGAGCGTTTTCAAGAACGAATTGTCACGGAAGCTCGTGACAGCAATGTTGCGACTCTGGTAGTCTTTGGTGATAAAAGTGAGTGCTTGACCTGAAGGATCGATAATGAGCGGATAACGCTGGCACTGCTTGAGCATGACGGCATTCTCAATGCAAAGGGTATCTGATGGCAACGAGTTCTTGAGCCAAGCCGCACGCTCTTCAGTTGTCGTTAGATACTCGGGCAGCGACAGATTGACATTAAATTTGACACCAGCGCTCGTTAGATGATCCTTCCAAGTCTGCATCAAGTTGTGCCGACTCTTTTGGTCATAGTATCCAGCATATGCCAAAAAGGCACTTGAAAGCAGCACATCACCCACAAGTGTTTCCATTTGTGCACCAAATGATTCGCGAGACTCTTCCCATCGCTCGCGCTCGGATGAAAGATTGTCGAGCATACGCACACTGCGATCAACACGGCTCTTGACAGCCTCCATCTCCTTCTTGAGCGTCTCGGCTTCGCTAATAAGGCTCGCATACTCTTTCTTGTAAACTTCAATACTGCGCTCCAGATGCTCAATAGTCTTGTCGATCTCTTCTGCATTCAGACGCGTTGCCTGAGCAGATTCTTCAAGTTGGCGCAGTTCCTCGCGCATTGGGCCGATTTTCTCCAGGATATCGGCATACGAAACTTGCGCTTGAACCCATTGCACAAGGGGTCCACATGCCTTACTCGCGCGGTTCACCACATCAAACGTAAAGTTGGGGTTGCCAAGGTAAGTTGTCTGAATCTCGGCAAGAATTTTAGGCGTCAGCTTGTTGGTGTCGTAGTTGAGAATGGTTGTAATAAAGTCATCACGACGCAGGACTTGCTGAACAGTCTTCCAAGTGCCATCGATTTTGTGTCCAACGAGAAGGCAGACAGATTCGATCGCCATCTTGACTGCCGGTGGTGGACTACCCATGGATCGGACTTCAGTCAGTTGCGATCGCGACACGTTTGATACACTGTTCTGCGCTTCCAGCACAGCAGGCTCGGCCTTGTCAAGATCAGCCTGCACAACGCTACGCCGCTCTGCAATGACGACTTCTTGTGTTTGAAGCTCGCGCTTGATTTGTTCGGATGCTAGTTTCTTGCTTTCCGCTTCCTGCTGTTCACCAACCATCTTTGCAAGTTTCTGTTCTGCTTGCTCAGACTTGGTCTGAAGTTCTTGATTCTTGATGGCAAGACTTGCTCGAAGATCATTGACTTGGTCAACAGTATCGCGAAGTCGATCAAGACCAACAATCAGGTGCCGCTGACGCTCTTCAAGCTGGAACCGCTTGTCACGGTACATCTCGACAAAGGTCGTGACAAAATCGAGATACTGGCGCGGCGTCACAAAGACTGAAACGCTCTGCTTGGCCTTGATGCGATCACTTAGTCGACGAACAGACTCATGCACAAACGCAAACAGGTCGAGCAGAGTGTTTCGCAGCGAAAGAGGCAGTGGCAGCTGTGGAATGGTCGAGACATACTTTGATGGCGATACAAACTTGGGATCGTCAAGATCAAGCGTATTGGTAAACTCTTGGCTGACTTCGAAAAATGCTGGAAGATCCCAGTCGCCAAACCAATCAAGAACACATCGGTTGAACAGCGCGGGAGATGTTGCAGCTTTGCTCGCAAGTGATCCTTCTGGTGGGTTCATCGTGAAGACAACATGCAGATTCTTCATGACTTGACGGCGGAACCATTGGTAGAGCTCGTCATGTGTTTCCAAGTTATGGCCGTCGCGCGTACTGCTTTCTTTGCATGCAGACATGAGCGACGTGAACTCATCGCCCTCAAACAGACCAGGAACCTCTGCATTAGCAAGCAGCGTATTCATACGTTCAAGAAAAGCTGTATCCATTACGTTGCCTTCGTCCAGCACGAAGCAGATTTGCTCGCCTTTACATCCCGATCGGCGCAGCACATTGCGCAAATCGTCATCAAAGTCGGTTGCCGTGTACTTGGCATGCATATTGCACTGGAACACGCTGACGCCGTTCATCCATGCAACAAAGCGGGTCAGAGTCGTTTTGCCCGCACCCGAAATACCAATCATCAGCATATGGCCTTGTGGTTGTCGTAGCACACGATCAATTCGAAGAATGTGCTCCAACGCCTTGTCAAACAAGACAAGTGGAATATCGAGTTCCTCCTCATAAAACACTTGCAGTCGTGCCTTGATAAAATCACGAAGCTCTTTGCGTTCGACAGATTGGTACTTTTTGGATAGGAAGTTGGAGTACAAAATAGGTCGCTGCAGACAAGTCTCCATGTCGATACCAGGGAAATGCCTTGCAGCAACAGCATCAAGCTCTTTGTCGGTCCAGTCGCGTTCTTCATCATCAACAAGACGGTCCTGGTACAATCGCAGACCCTCATGTGCCCATGTGCGAACAAGCATATCGACTGACACATAATCAAGCTGGTGTATAATCTCATAGATACCGCGAATCCATCGAGTTAGTTCGCGCGGAGAGTAGATATAGTGTGGCTGAATGTCCGGTGTAAAGCGTCGCTTGGTACTAAGGAAAAACTCAACCATGGCACCAGTAAGGGCATCGGCATATCCGCGCAGAGTAGGATGCACTTTGAGGCATGCTCGCGAGAACGTACTATAAATGGTCATGAGTGATTCTTGGCCAGGATAATCAACCAGCACAACAGGCGCATGTCGCAGGAAACGAGCAGTAAGCGGAATACGGCCTGGATCAGTTGGCGGGTTGCACGCACCAACAAACTGTACGCGGCTAACGCTGACCCAAGTGCGATCAGTGCGCCAGAACCCGCCATGCTCGATGATCTGACGCATGAACGAGATGACACGCTGTGTTCCATACTTGTCCTGTCGCGGTAAGTTGATTTCGTCGCAGAACAAAACAAGCCATCGATCCGGGTCCTTTGGCGACATGATGACATTGTTGGATGTTTTGCGATATGTGCAGTGAAGTTCAAGGACGCGCAGAATCATCTCGGGCGTAGTCTCGCTCGAAAAGTTGAGCGGCACAACATCGATCTCGCCAAGTTTGCGTAGAGCAAAGAGCAGTGTCATTGTCTGTGGGTATTAGAGTAGAAGCTTGTTAGCAAGCCAGGTATAATACAAATAAAGCGATATCACAGATTCTACAACAGACCTTGCCACTACCAGGAGGACCACAGAGAATCACAGATCGATGCTCATTAAGCCATGCGAGCAGAATCTTTTCATGTCTGACAGTGTCTACTGTTGGAACAACAACATCGGCACGGGGCAGAGTATGCGGCTCGATATCGATGATTGGCACATAGTTTGACCACGACGTCCATGATCCACTTGCAATATTGACATCAAAGTCAAGCACGCTGTCGCTGCGTGAGGGCAAAGGTACTGTTGAGCGATTGCTGACAAACTCTGCAAGCTTGCGACGGACATCGTGAGATGCATCGCCGGCAAAACTCCACACAAGATTGATATAGAAGCTCTTGAGTATGTAGCCCTCGAGCTGTTCAAGCGAAAGCGGGAAATCTGTGTGCGTCGAGTTGTATCGCAGGACAGTCTTGACTGTGGCATTCATGAGCGAAAAGAGATTGTGGAGTGCTTGGACGCGAGAGATTTGCATAATATGTGGCAGCGACAGTGCATAGTCGAGTGCCAAGGTTAAGATGCCGTCCTCGCGCAGAAGCGGCTCAAGAAGCTCGGCGGCCTGTCGCTGTGCCGGAAGCACTTCGGCAAAGTTGGTCATGCCAGAGATTGGCTGCACAGCGCTGTGTGCATCATCATCGAGCGAAATAGTCTGCAGCTGTTTGATGTATTGGTCTGCGAGCATTTGCGAAGTGACGAGGTCGTCTGAAAACCAAACCATGCCACAGCGACTGATTGTCGCGGGTGTTGCTTGGTCGAGATTCTCGACTTCAAACAGAATCCGCACATTAGATGGCAGCCGCAGACGCTCGCCATTCGGCAGTGTCAACATCTTGTTGTCATCAAGTACAGAGTTGAGATTCTCGACCCATTCAGGATCCACATCGCCATCAAACACAATCCAGTGCCTGCGAGTGCGTTCACCGCGAGCATCATCAATGATCTTGCGTAGAATATGTGTAAACACACCATCAGTCCATTCGCGCGTCGTGGCGTCCAGGAATCCATAGAGCTGATCCTTGTGTGTCGATTTGGGCTCGATGGTATAGACTTGGCCGTCGATGCCATCAACACGCTCAAGTGCTTCAAAAAGAACCTTTCGCACGCTCGATTTACCAGATCCGGCAGGACCCACGACCATGACACCATGATGGATATTCTGAATGTTGTGCAGTTGAATGACTTTCTCAATCCATGCATCGGTAGCAACTAGTTGGTGACGCTCGCAAGTTGCAAGCACTTCAGCATGCAGATGCTCAGAATCAGCGTCAGAGCCAGCAACGCCAGGGAACACGTCGCTTAGAATGCGCGCAGCTAGTTGGACATCGGACTTGACAAGCTTTGGGAATACTGTTTCCTTGATGCTCTGGAACAGCACCGCCTGTTCCATCTGTGATTCAAAGCTTGCCACAGTCGACATAACAGCAGCATATCCAACATGCGAGAGACGGCTGCGCTGCAAGTTGCCTGCGCTGACAAGCACGCTCTTGAGTGCACGCAGACCAAAGTCGTAGTGATTCTTTGGCGAAAGCTGCTCGCGGCATATATCGAAGAACGGAATGACCTTGGACGCCAAAACTTCAGCGTGTCGGAATCCTTGCGAGAACAACATGACTTGCGCAATCAGTTGGCGATCTGGAATGGTCATGGCGACACTGCGGAATAGCTTGCGCAAGTTATCTGGAAGGTTCGAACGGCCAGCATAACCTGGATTCATCGTAATGAAAATACCTGTTCAATAGCAAGGGCAAAGTATCAGCACACAACGGCAGCGAAACCAAGCCATTACAATGCTGCAAGTATCTCGTATTACCCGTGTCTTTGTGAACAGTGATGGACTTGCCAACCAGTTCAATCTCGTCAGCAGACTTGAGTCCAAGTTGGATAGATTGAATCTGCTGGGATACCGCCGACAGAATACGCTCGTCGAGGCGGTTGAATTCATCAAAGCAGCCCCACGCTCCAACTTGGCAGAGACCAGTGAAGATGCGACCCATTGACTGGAAGTCGAAATTCTCATCACAGCAAAACACAAGCACAAGCCGACCAAGTTGTGCACCCATGGCTTTGACAGATTCTGTCTTGCCAGTGCCAGCAGGACCAAAAGGACTGCCACCAAGTCGGTTGTGTAGCGCCTGAGCCAGTGTAAGATAGCATCGATCTGTCAGCGGAGTCTGTACAAGCCGATCTTGGATAGCCTGGTATTCAAATCCATAGTAGAACGACGTGTTTGCAACACAGACAGAAAGCGACTTGGTGTAGTCGGACGCATTCTTTCTATCAAAGTAGAATCGCATGTGCGAGAGCCATGCAAAGTCTTGCGAGCTTGTAATCTGATTATTGATGAGCTGGCGAATCACATCGCGTTGATGCACAAGCTCTGTGATCAGGCCTTCACACTTTTTGCGTCGGATCAGAGCAAGATCGCTGAGAACAAGCTTTGCAAGATAACTGATGCAGGCGTCGACAGCAGAAAGAAGCGACTTGAGACTCTCAATCGCAGTTGTCGGTGTTGAGAGTGCCTTCTCAACCATTGAGGTCCAATTGACCTGCGCAGTAAGCAGTATGACTTGCGAGGGATATACATCGATCCATTCGGTCAGAGCCTCTAGCGAGACTTCGTTGGTTAGATACGACGATCCTTCGGCATCCGATGACTCCACAATGTACTCGGACAATGATCGACTACATTCAGCCTCTAGAAGCGTGAGCCACTCGTGGACGCGAGTGGTGGGTGTGATCGCCACCGGTCGCTTGAAAATGACCTGCTCGCCCTCCTTTGAGCACACGCCACGCACTTCGGTTGTTGGCTCGTATGATATGACAATCGAATGGATGCCGGCAAACATCTTCTTGAAGTGAGGCTGAAACTGCGCAATGTCCTTGGAGTTACCCAAGATCTCGAGAAGATCCTCATCGCCAACAAAGTAGAATCGTGCAAACTTGGATCGCTCGCGCTCAAGATATTCACCAAGTGCTTTTTGGACAGCAGCGAGGTTATCAGCAATGCGTTCCATCGATTTCTGAAGACCTGGGATGGCAATGACGTCCATGATCAATGGCGCCTTGTAGACCTTGCGCATGATTCCCATGAACTCGCCATCAATCGAGACAAACCGGTTGCTTTCGCTCGGCAAAATCTGACGAATATCCTGGTTGTTGCCAAAGATGCCTTCAAGGTACACCCACTGGCGCTGTACGACAATCCACAGCTCGAGAAGGATGTGCAGGTTCGTGAGTTTCTCGTCGAGATCCATCGCTTCTTTCTCAAAGATTTTGAAATGTGGCGAGCTACGCATTGCGGCGAGTGCAGCAATATGGTCTTCAGACTTGGTGAACAAGTCATCCCACCCACGAACCAAACGGCATTTGTTCTGGTAGTTTGTAAACTCGAGTGAATACGAATTCCAAGTGCCCTTGATGAGTTTCAGGTACTCTTCAAGTGCGAGCTCGCCTTGAGCAACTGAAAGGACATCGTCAACAAGCTTGTCTTTGTCGCGCAGCTGGGCAGAGTTCCACAAATGTCCAAGTGCCAAGGTTGTTTGCGTAACATGACTGAGTCCAAGAATACCGAGAATGCGATCCCAATGACGATCGCGAAGTGCGTCGGATTTAAGCCGAAGCACACGGGAATGCATCATGATATATGACTTGATTGTACTCTGCGTGTGCTCATACGCGGCATATTGGCGCATACGGCTTGGCATATCAGTAACTTGCTGCAAGAGTGCATCAAGACGCTGGCGCACAGCCCACGATGCCTCGCTAAACCATAGCGTATCCTGAATCTCATCGAGAGAGTTCCAAACCTCTGCGAGTGATCCCCACACGCTCTTGAGATCATTGAGCTCATCAATAGCGAACTCGAGGTGATCTTTGGAGGGTGTGTCGATCTCAAGTGCCTTTTTAGCGCGAACCAGCTGTTCAAAGTCGCTGCGAGCCGTGACAATCTTTGATTCAAAGGTTTGTAGGATACCCAGTGCCGCAGACGGCTTGACTTCACCGTGCACAGGCTTGTTGCGGTCCCATTCAACAGAGAGGTCCTTCATCTTCTTTGCAACAATCTGATCTTGGTCGCGGATACGCTCGCGCAAAGGAGCTGTAGCATATCATAACAGCAAGGATGTAAGCCGTCGGTTATCAACTCAGTCATGCAAGAGCTACTATAAACAGAAATCGAGTTTCGTCTTCCTACCAATGCGCTCATCAATTACACGCGACTTGCGCGCAAGCAGTTCGCGAAGTGCGCTCCAGTCGCCATTGATTTGGTCAAAGTAGATCCAATCAGGAGAGAAATGGAAGCGTTGACGTTCAAGAATGCGCTGTGCTTGTTGGAACGTGGCAATCTGCGCTGCCCAAACAGCTTCCTTGGCCCTAATCTCCTGCAAGAACACGACAAAGGCAACCATATCATGCATCGAGGACCCAATATTGCGCTGCTCAAGATCGCTGCGTGTTGCATCAATTTCGTTGTGGAACATACGCATTCCTGCACCAACTTTGGCTCCGTATCGATTCAGCAACTCACGTTGCCATTGATCATACTGCGCCGAGACTTTGCTTTGAATGTGCTCGTATACAACAAAGATGGATGAAAACGTCATGACGGAGCCAGAGTTGTCAAAGATGCTGCGTGCTTTCTTGACAGCGACGAGCATCTTGCCCCAGCGATCGAGATCATCGCCAAGACTGTCAAACAAGATGTGTTGCTCAAGATCCCATAGAGACTGATACTGGAGCCACTTGTCGACATAGGCGGACACTTCAGCATACATGACATCAATATATCTATATGCTCCGCGCAACTCTTCGACAGAGAGTTTCGAGATCTATGAATCATATATCAGTCATCGAAGATCTAAAACACTTCTACACAAGCATACTATCAACGTGGTTGGCGATAAAAACGAACCAGATGGCGGTAGTCCAGATTGGTATTGTCACTGGCGCCTTGAAGGTCAACAAGACCCATTTCAAAAACGCGCGGTCTTTGAAGATGACACACGATACCTGGAAGTCGCGATAAGAGAATCAATGTACAATCGTATTGTAAGAGACCATCATCATTGCCAATAAATCGCATCAATAGGTTTGGAAAACGATTGCCAACTCTTACCAAGCCACTCCTGCAGCTGATCGATCCAAGACATTCTGGCATATTCAAGCGGCGGTTCAAGATACAGCACTTGGTTGCTGATACGTAGCTCGTGTGAGAGTGGCTCAGGCGGATCGTGCATCATGCTTCCATTCGTTTGGTCGTCGCCGCCACCATTCCTGTAAGGGTCGTGGTACCGTCCGACCGACCAAACCTTGACTGCACGTTTGAGACGCTGGAGCAAGATAGCTTCAATGCGCTCATCAAGTCGTTTTGTCCACATGTTCAGATTAGCATACGACTCCAAGCTGAGCTGACCAATGAGCTTCTGAATATCCGACATGGTTTGTTCAAAAGCTAAGCTGTCATATGGGATCTTTGAGAGGTCATCAACAAGTTTATCGACAGACTCATTGATGATGATGGCACCCGATGTCTTTTCTTGGAACAGCGAAACAGCGTTGGACAAGTCCCGAACAAACGCCACATGCCGATTTTCAGAAGCACCGCCAAATGGACGAGACTCGTACTATGTATACACAGTCGCACAGATATTGGTTAGAGAACGTGTCACTCTCGCGATATTGACTCAAAGCATTGTACAATATCTGCAGTGTTACCGTACCGAGTTGATGAAATAGTCCCAGCGGAGTTGGATGCCCTTTGCAATCAGCGCTTGAATTTCGGCATGATGCTCAGCAACAAGCCATCGTATGTTTTCGTTTTCTTCGATCCTATGCAGCGTCTTGATATAAGTGCGCACAGTCTCATTGAGTGAAACAGCAAATGGATAGACTCGCTTGGCATCTTTGGCAAGGTTGACAATCGTATGTGGCACTGGGAACTGCATCCAGAGTAGATTTCGCACTTCCTTGAAAAGCGCAATCGTTTGGAGGTCAAAGTTGATTGACAGCTGCAGCTTGTTGCCGCGCGAGCGATTGCGTGACACTTCAAAGATACGACCACCAATGCTGAGGTCGCGGTTGGAGACATCGGCGACCCATTTGTCGAACATTGGGCGAGTATCCAACTGACGTTTAAACGCAAGCTCTTCTTGGCTTAGCTTCAGGCCCTCGGCATACTGCTGCCACCCTCGTCCGAGCACATCTTCAACTCGGCGCATGTAGAGACCAAGCTGGCGCTCAATTTGACGAGCCCAGTTGATAGATGCCGAGATTGGTAAGATGTCGCGCTGGCGACTTATCTGCAGTGCCTCTGAGTTTGTGTGCTGAATAGTAAACTTCTCATGCAGTCGTCGGATGTCGTCCTTGACTCGATCAATGAGCTGGGTTTGGTACTCATGAATAGCACCTCTGATCTTTTGTCTGACAAATAGAGCATTGAACTTTGAGAAGATGCGGAACATATCAGTTGCGTTTCGAGCTGTGGCAAGGCGTTCACGGAGACGAATGATGATTTGGCTTTCAACAAGTGCAATGCGCTCATTGTATGTGTTTTCGGCCATGATCCAGTTTTCTGTACCCTCTGTAATAACAATTGAAAGCATCAGTCAAGCGATACTGCTATATTGGTTCAAGAAGCAGTCATTCAAAGCAAAAGCAAAAGCAAAAGCAAGCCAGAATGATCTTACCATTTGACAGATCAAGCACATCAACATTGCGGATAGAGTCAAACGCAGCCTTGACATCCTCCTGAGCACCCGATTCTTGAAGGCCAAGTGCTTTGGCACGTTGTGACTGGTCAGAGTCTCCGACAGCATCGGCATTTGCCTCGCTACGGATGACTTTGAGGATCGTGTTGCACAACTGCTCATGCTGCTCACGGAAAACATAGACAAAGTTGAGGCGTTCCTGCAGAGGGGCGTGCGCCTGGGTGATTTTGATTGGGATGAACTTCTCGAGTCGTTTGCGAGTAGAATCACGTGCTACGTTGACAAACTCTTTGCACTGATCTTCCCAAGTCTGGAAGATCTCTGAAAGCTGGGCAGTACAGGCTTTGAACGCATCCCATGACATCATCATCAGCTTGCGTCCAGCCAGCACTTTGAGAAGTTGATCGGTAAGATCACGCGAAATGGCTTCAACAAGCGGCAAAGCACGACGAATCGGGTATGGAGAGAGCTTGAGCTTCTTGTTGAGATGGCCAAAGATGAGCACGATTGAATCACGGATTTTATCAAGCTCGGTCGAAGATAGTAGCTCATTGATGGGGAAATCCTTCATCAGCTGGTTATATCGCTGTACTTTTTCCATTGCCTCTTTGATGCCAGTATCAGCGAGGAAGCTGACAGTCGCATGGAACCGCTTTGCGCTGCGCAAGGTCTCGAGAGTCAAGACAATATCGTCTCCACGAAGCTGCTCTTCGATTTGGATGAGTGCGCGTTCAAGTGCAATCCAGAATTCAATCTCTTGGCGTGCTGAACCCGACTGTGGGTCTCGATCAAGCATCGTAACCTTTTGGATCTCCTTGATCCACTGGTTGACATCATTTTGAATCTTGTTCAGAAATGCGGAATCTCCAGCAACTTCTCTCAGTCCGTCAATAGAAGGACGGATCTTTCGTGCAGCGCAGTCGGCGACATAGTTTGCGATGATAGGATGAATACGGAGCGAGATTTCCGGGATAGGCACATTGTGCTGAAGTTGAACAAGCGATAGTTCGAGCTCAGCGACCTTTTTCTTTGCAAGGGACAATCCTAGATTACAAACGCAGGCAGCAATCACAAGTCAGAGAGATGAGAGACTTGGGCCAGGCTAGTTGGCTTGAGTTATGTAAGAAAACGCCACACACCCATCTTTGTGTCCTTGTCGGCGTCACGAGAGGACTGCGATGAAGGACCTGACTCCAGAAAGGGCGAGAACGCATGTAGAAGATATCTATGCAGCACGGCAAACTCGTTGGATCCATCAGAAGCGCCAGGTAGGTTGATGATCAGCAGCTGATCAGCTAGAGGACGAACATCGTTCAGCAAAGGGAGGCGCTTAATGATAGCGACGACAGCAGCGCGAGAGCGAGCAGCGATGGGATCCAGCTCCAGGGAATAGAGGATCTGCGAAGTAGATGCGGCTGATGCGGAAGGCGCAGCTGTGACTGACTGAGCCTGGACAGACGCTGACTGGGCCGAATAGTCCGTGGATGTGTCTGCCTGGTCAGCGGCCACGCGATCGTGCACAACATAGACGGCCTGGGCCTGTGGATCGCTGGCAAACTTTGTCAGCACAGCGAGAACAGTTGAGCTGCTGGTTGGCGCCACTGGTGGCACTACTGCTGCTGCTGCTGTTGATAGTGCCACTGAGTCTGCTGCTCCTGCACTGGTGGAGACGGGAGCTGTGGCAATGAGCAGCCGCTCGACAAAGGCCTGAAGCTCGCGCACATCGACAGTGGCGGCTTGGACTGGTGCTTGTGCTAGTGCGGTTGATGATGCTGGCAGCGAGGGCTGTGGCGGTGGCGGTGGTGCTACTGGAGCATACTGTGATTGAGATGGTGACTGTGCCAGCGGTTCAAGCTGAAGCTGAAGCTGTGGCTGTGGCGAACCCGGGGGTTGGCCCGGACTGTTCATCTCTCTGTGTCTGTCTCTTTCTTTGTGTGTGTGGCAGCAAGAGCGGCAGCTGTCGCTTGTGGAAAGAAATGATTCCCCAAAACCGATTCATTTCATCAGTGGACGCTTGGATTCATTTGAATCTGTTGCCGTTCTCCTCTGGAAGGTCGGAGTGGGGAGGGAGAAGGAGAAGGAGAGAGGAGAGAGGAGATAACTCTCAAGCTTGCAGATCAGACGGGCTCAGCATCTCGTTGATTGAGATGCTATACGCCGTCTCAATATCGCGCAGCTCAAACTCGCTGCCGGGGAACACGAAGCTGACAACCGCGCCGCCTCGGTTCATCACTGGTCGCATGCGCTGGAAGTACGACACTGGAATGCGTGGCGTGTAGTAGTTGATGATCAGTCCAATGTTGTTGCCTTGCACCTGCGAAGCAATGTTCTGCGTCGCAACAAGCACTCGGTTGGCGCCAAGCTTGAAAGCATTCATAGCTGCAGTTGATTCCTCAGCAGGCGTGGAGTCGCTCTGTGGTTACATTTGCAGTTGGCAATCCAGTTATTGTCAGTCGAGACTGAGCGACAACATGTATGTGTGAGAAAGATAGACTCAATGCCAACTCACAATCGCAGACACGCTGATGCCCTTGTCACGAAGCTGGCGCGAAACTTGCTCAACTTGCTCAACACGCATGACGGGAATGATGGTCTGCTTTGTGCCAACACTGCCAAGAATATCAAGCATGGCATTGAGCTTCGAGCCCTGGCTGAGCACAACAAAGAAATGCTTGACTGAATCTATACAAGCAAGCCAAAAAGTCGGTCAGTTTACACGCCATGACTACCGCCAGTTATTCAGCAGATCAAGAGTATGGATTACCAATCGATTGCAGCAAGAACGATTCTTTGATGTTGATGGTCTTGACATCCTTGTTAAGAGCATCAGAGCCTCCAGGGAACACCTTGGGTGCCTTCCATGACAGAGACACAACCTGCGTAGCCGCTGGCAAAGTCTTCACAACTGCCATTGCTGGGCTGCTTTCAAAGTTGTCCAGACCGCCATATCGATCAATGCAGACAAGCTTGACCTTGGTCAAAACAATGCTCTTGCGCTGGACAAGGACACGGAGACGGCTTGGACTAGCAACAAGAATCTGCGGCTTGGTCTCGCGAATAAGGCGCAGAGTCTCGTCAAGACGCGTCTCGTTCACAGAAAGCAGGCATCTGGCTTTCATGTAATGGCCAAGGCCACCAATCAGCGATGCAATCATTTCACCCGATGAATTATCAAGCACAAGGATGATGCACTGCAAGGTGTTTGCAGTTTCATCGATTGTCTGGAGCGCAGAGATTGCAATCGAGGCAAACGAGTCAGGACCAGACTGCACGCGGATCAAAGAGTTGCTTCCCGAAAGAATGCACGGAATCAGACGCTGCTGTGCAATCGAGGGATTGTCCAGACTGTGGTTAGTAGTACATTGCAAGCAGAGTCAGTCACGCGTGATTGTGGGTCTCATTATTAGTCCAGGACATATACATCTATCTCGCAAATACATATCTACGAACCCAAAAGCAAGGATGCCGCGGAGGAGCTCAGTCTTGAGACCCATCTTGTTGAACTGCAGAACCTTGTCGCCAAACTTGTGTGCGACTGGCACATATGGACCAAGATCCATTTCATCAAACTCGGTGTCGATGAACTCATCAAACTGTTCAGCATGGTCATCCACGGTAGTATGCTGCTGAACAGTGGCTGGGACTGGAGCGGGGACTGGAGTCTTGGCCTTTGCCTGAGGCTTTGTGCTTGTCTGCGCTTGATCCTTGGCTTGGTGGCTTGCAGCAGGAGTTGCGGCAGGCACTTCGGTTGCAGCGGCAGCATCGGCAGCATGGGCAACAGCAGTCTGGCGAGAGGCGGCCTTCTTGGGCTTAGTATTGGCCACAGCTGTGGCCGTGGTCGTAGCCGTATTCGTATTTGTAGCCGCAACCGTCGTCACAGCCTCGTAATCAGCCTTGGCAGTTGCGACTGCACCAGAGCTGTCCCGTCATGCCGCAGCAATACAAAAAACACACCACACCACATCACCGCCACCAAAAGCAACACACAATCGACATGGTGCACAGCATTGTCAGCGCCGACTTCCATCGAGCAGCAGCACCAGAATGTGAGCGACAGACCTGATAACCTCTTCAAGAAGAGGCTTGATGGATTCCTTGTGCTGCAGGAAGCTAACAGCAAGCTTTCTGACAAACGAGTCGAGAGCAGCACTTTCAGCCTGGCTGGCAACCAGCGCAGCTTTCACATCAAAGAGCTCGCTTCTGAGCTCCTTGACCAGACTCTTGATGACAAGAGAGAGAGAGAGAGAGAGAGAGAGAGAGAGAGAG
>JH393023.1:14129-24661 GCA_000235945.1 Homolaphlyctis polyrhiza JEL 142
GACTTTACCGGCGAGGTGCTTGCGGCACGCATCTGCGCAGCCTCGAGCTGGCGCTGGTTCTGGCGCTCGATGAACTCACGGTGCTTCTGCTCATAGTCGCTGGATAACGATGACGAGGATGATGCCGATGACACTGTGGTTGGTCTGGATGCGATTGCTGATGCTGCTGCTTTTGGAGCCAAGTTCGATCCAACAGCATTCACAGTGGAGACGGAAGTAGAAGTCGAAGCGGCAGCAGAAGATTGTTGTGTTTGGTCACGAAGATTGCTGCCCTTGGACTGCCTGGCGGGCTGCAGTGGTTGCTGCAGTGGTTGCTGTTGCTGTTGCTGTTGCTGGATCAGATGCTGCTGATAATACTGCTGCTGAATGCGTTCGTGCTGCAGTCGCTGCGCTTGCACCATCTGCTGGTGTCGCAGCACATCTGCGTAGTACTGCTGCCACGCCGCTGTATGCGACGGGTCTGCGACTGCTGCTGTGGCTGCTGCTGCTGCTGTGGCTGTGGCTGTGCCTGTGGCCGTGGCTGTCGCAGCTTGGGCCGCCTGAGCTGCTTGAGCTGCTTGGGCAGCGGCCGCAGCAGCCGTGACTCCATACTGCGCATACCACGCTGCATACTGCTGCTGGTACTGCTGCTGAGCGTAGTAGTGCTGCCACGCTGTCATGTTCTGCTGGTTGGCTTCTGCCGTCGCTGCCGTCGCTGGTGTTGCTGTCGCTACTGTGGTTGCTGTCGCTGTTGCTGTTGCTGTCGCTGTTGCTGTTGCTGCTGCTGCTGATTGCATTTCTGGTTGCGATCTCTGATTCAAGTCACGCTTCAACAGAAACAACTCCAAAAATAGACTTCCTGGGAACTGCCATAATAGTCATGTTCACTTTCTTGCTTTTTGGACATTGAAAGCTGCCAATACCTTGCATCTCTGTTCAAGGCGTATTGTTACTCAAATCGCCAGTTGCACACAGGCAGTGGATGCTTCTCAAGCCAGCGCGCAAGCATTGTTGGGCAGTCGGAGCAAATTCCATTGGCGCCAACTTCAAGCACGCGCATCCAGCCCTGCTCATCGTTAATCGATCCACTGCCATCGCCGCCAAACACAATAACTGACACTCCACGCTCGTTCAGAGCCTTGATAAAGCTCTTTCTCATCAGGAACGCGTAGTTTGGCATAATCAGTGCACTTTCGCGGAGTTCAAACCAGTCCGGTACGCCAATCGACCAGCAGAAATAGAACCGAAGAAGTCGCGATGCCGAAAAGAAGAGTGGAATGCTTGTGCCAAAGTGCTTGAAGCAGAGTTCGCTTGGACCTGTCAGTCCAGATCCCCATACTGTCTTGTCTTGGCGATTGAATTGCTGCAGCAGATTGCCGACTTTGAGTACAAGTTCTTCTGAGCCGCGCTTGACATCGATCTGCATTGGATACTGAGGAAACTCGGAAAGAAGCTCAAAGAGAAGCGGAATGCGAGTGGATTCAGGGTTGTTGACAACGTGGGGCAGATGCTTGAGCTTTTCTGGGATCAGCAGTGGTGGCAGTTGTGCAAGGTCGCTTGCAGTTAAAGCGGATACAGTTGGATGAGCTTATGATCTACCACTAATGGGTCGATCGATGATCAGAAATGCTTACAACTCTGGGATGGATCTTCCCTTGAAGGAAGGACCGCACATGCGCTCGAGCGTATCGTCGTGGAAGATGACGACATGGCCGTCGCGGGTCAGTTGAACGTCCATCTCAAGGAGATCTGCCTTGAGCACCTGTGCCGAGAAGCGGAAGCCCGGCAGCGTATTCTCGACATGTTCAAGCGATCCACCACGATGAGACATCAGAGCATGGCGAAACGCTGTCTCCCACAGCAGCAGAGGCAGAAACAGACATTCAGGAAGATACAAGACAGGGTTATATCAGTCAATACGATGCAGTCCTCGCTGCTCGCTGTTCTCTGTCCTGTGAGCTGTGAGCTGCGTCTCGGCTCAGTCAAAGCTGGCGTATCATGGTGGCAAGTGCACTCACGCAAACACCTGAAGCGACGCAGCTTGCCATCAACAGCATGTGCGGATGCCCGCCTGCCAAAGAAGCGAACAGCAGCTGTAGCAGCCACAGCGGCAGTCACCAGCGTGATGCCGAGGGAGAGGCCAATCAGAGGCGGCACAGGTGGCAAGCTTGGAAACATGGCTGAAAGTGCTTGAGAAACCAATGGCAAGAGTGAATTCGAGGTCGAACAGAAACCAATAGCGAGTTTGGATAAGCTCAGTCAGCCCGTGCAATGGATGAATCTGTGTGTTTAACAATGGCTGTTGTGCTGTTGGTTGCAGCAGCGATTGGATTCCACAGTCGATGGGTGCACGATTGCGCAGTTGCAGCAACAAACTGTGTGGCTCATTGCTGCTTGGCGCTGCGAGCCGCGGCCACAGAACACCCGCTTCCTCTGCACGGTCGTCTGTGAGGCGTTATCGTTGCCCGATCGCAGTGCTGAGACACGTGATGAAGGGTCCTTCCTGTTTTCAACGTTTGTTGAGCGCCAACAGTCGTTTGTAATGCGTCGCCAACCAGCCCTGTGGTTGCGGCGCACTGTCAACCTGCCAAGCGACTGAGCGGCCTGCTCTGGTTGCTCTCTGGTTGCTCTCTGGCTGCTCTGTGTCTCGGGCCGACCCGGACCGACACAGCAGCACAGCGCAATGGTCACATGAGCTCGTGGTCAATGACACATTTGCACGCTTTCGGAAAAATGACTGGGATCCGCGGACACATTGCCACACACCGCAAATTCCACTTGCCACAACAACCAACCCAACCGACCAAACCGACCAAACCAACCAGCCTGACAGACAGACAGACAGACAGCTTCGAGGAGGGAGGTCGTATCCAATCGGAAGCCATCATCATGGACTCGAATGCACAGCAGACGGCAGGAATGGCTATTCTGATCACATTCACAATCAGTCTAGCCATCCTGTACCTCTTCCGACTCAGGAACCTGCCCACGACGCTCTACAGCCTTCTGGTTCGCATCACCTGTGTCGCAGTCGCTCTGCAAGCAGCCGCCAACTTCATGTACCAAAACACCGACACCTTCCATACAATCAACTTTGGCATCGTCTCACTCTCGATCGAAATCCTCGCTGTGACTTCCTTTGTCCTTGGCCAGCTACAGTTCTTCAAGCTCGCTCTTCTCCCCTTTATATCCCTTCCCCTGACACAATCACACATTACCATCATCCAAGTCGCTTTTTTCATCATCTGGCCCACCATTGCTTCGCTCGACCCGTGCTGGTATGCTGCACCCTCTGCTTGGACCCAGCAACTACATGTCAGAGATGTCCTCCTTGCCCTAGGGTTTCTCATCATGGTCGTCGAAGTCGCCCAGCAAATCCTCATCTATTGGTTTGTCCTCCATCGCTTGCGGCATCAACCCTCTCCGGGCTTCCACAGATACTTTTCATTGTTGACTGGCACTTATATTGCTCTCGCATTGTCCAGTGCCGTGCTGTGCATTATCAACGTCAATGTCACTCGGCGCTTGAGAACTATGGCTTGGACCCTGAGTGGTATTGCCGATTTCTTGGCGTTTGAGTGCATGTTGGTGGTGCAGGGGATCTTGGCAGACCGCAATCACAAGCTTGACAGCACGTCTGCGAAAAGGGACGATGCTCTGGCAGTGAAAGCAGCCACGGATGCCGCAAGTGACATGATTGTGTATACTACTCCGCCAACATCTGCCATCATTCCTGCGCCAATGCCGTCCTTGGCAGACTCTTCAGAATCGGAATGCTATGCATCTCATAACATTCAAAACACTCCCCATTGAACACTGAACACTCTGAATAAAACCCATGACTCGTGAGTATAAGGGAATCGCTAGCTTCTTGTTTATATCAGAGATTTTGGAGGGGACAGAGACGGGAGGGAGTGGAGGAGGAGGGAGTTATAATGGAATCGACATCTTTCTTTTCTTTTGTTTTCGACGAGGCAGAGGAACATTCAAGAGGATAGATAATGCTGCATGCAACAAGACATAACAGAAACAACAACAGGAACAACAAACAACAAACAATTTGGCAGAAACAGGAGACAGAGTCGAAACTAGAAAGAGAGAGAAAGAAAGAGTAAAACAACAACAACAAACAACAACTGGTAGGAAGAGAGAGATTCCTCAGTTGGCAACAGCCGCAGATCCACGACGCATCTTGACCTGTTCACGGAGCCATCCATCGATTTCAGGGTGTCCAGAATCTTTGGCCGTGCGTCCAACGTCAAGCCAGTATCTTCCAGGATCGCGCTCAAAGAGATACTTGATCACATTGAACGAACCAAACTGCGCTGCAACGTCGCAGGCAGCAAGCAGCTTGGCGCCACACGCCTCGACAAGAAAAGCAACCAAGTCAACATTGCCATCACGCATAGGTGCCTCGACAACATCGGATGTGATCTGGGATGGCATTGTGTGGCGGAAGATGCTGTCGAAGCGATCGTAGAGCCAACGGACACAGTTGACATGACCGTTTTTGATTGCAGCAACCATCATAGAGGGCGACGGTAGCGCACGGTAGCGCGTTGTGAGAGACTCTGAGAGTACAAGATGCCCGCCTGCCAGCGCAGCCTCAAGCAAGGGTGTCAAATCGCTTCGAGGAATTGATTTGACATAAAAGTCAATCACAGGCCAGTGACCGTTGCGAGCAGCGTCGCGCATAAGCATTACAGGAGGTCGATGCTGCGGGAACGTATTCCACAGCCAACAAAAGGCTTCGATGTGGCCATTTCGAGCAGCGCCAGTGAATGCCTCGGGCGAACATGGCACCGAGAGGCTGTGGAGTAGCTTGAGCATCTCGAGATGACCGCGAGCTGCAGCACCATTCAAAGCCTCGACGGTGAAGCTGGCAATCTTGTTGGTGATGAGATACTGCACAATGTGCACATGTCCGTTTGCGGCAATGGCGTCCATGGCACGAGGCGAAAGCTGCTGGCCAATCTTGTTCTCGTGCAAGAAAATGAACAGATCAAGATGCCCATAGATGGCAGCGTCGGATCGAATCTCGTGGAAGCGCCAGCTGTTTGCCGTGTGCCAGACAGAGCGGTCATGCTCAAGAAGCCACCAGAGAGTCTCGAGCGACGGCGCCTTGGACAGAGTGTCTCGCACTGTTGAGTTGAAGGGTACGAGTGCGTGGGTCGACGCAGTGTTTGAGGGTTGCGAGGCTCTATAGCGCACAAACCGGGCGATATCAGTATGAGACCCGCATAGAGCACCCTCGAGGACTGCGCCGGCATCGCAGACCCCGAAGCCGTCTGCTCCGTTGCAGCGTTCGTAGAGAAGCGCCACGATCTTGGAGTGACCCCCAAGTGCAGCGAGCCGATACACATCGCGTGAGGGCACACGTACAACGGGTAGCAGCGCAGACGTCAACTCGACATCGCCCAGCGCAGCAGCAGCAAGCAGCAGGTCTGCGCACATGCGAGTTTTTGCGAGTGGTGGTAGCTGGGGCGCAGCCATAGCGGAGAGCTGCAGCTGCAACAGCGAGAGAGAAAGTGGCGGGAGAGGCGGCAGAGTAGGGATGGCTGGCAGCAACGAAGCGACGCAGCGACGAACCCACAGCAGCAGAGAGTGGGCAGTGGGCAGTAACTCCTGAGGCGGACCAGCACGCAGCATGTCAGCGAAGCGGGCGAGCGCCAGGGCAGCGTGCTTGCCGTGCAGATCCATGGCTGAGAAGCTCGGAGCATTGGGGACACGGCCAAAGCGACGAGCAATCTGCTTCATCTCGACGCTGTGCACAAACAGCAGCTCCCACGACAACACAACGCAGTGTGCACCCTGCGCCAGTCGCTCGGCAGCTGCGCGACGGTCAAGACGGAAGGCTTCCGCCACAACCACGCGGAACATCGGCTCGCTTAGTGGCTGCACCAACTCGCCGTGCAGCAGCTGCGTAAGCGGGCCGGCGTACTTGAAGATCATCCGGCGGAGCTCAAGAGGAAGCTCATAGAGCCGCACAACGAGGTCTTTGCCAGCACCAAAGCTGATGCTAATGCTGTGTGCTCGTCCGTCTAGTTCGATGCCATGGCTGAAGCTGCTGCCAAGGATGCTCAGGCTGCTGCTCAGGCTGGTGCCCAAGCTTGTGGCGACGGCGGAAGGATTCGTTCGGATGATGCCGATCGCAAGACTTGCGCGGCGGGCTGTTGAAGCGGCCGTGGCGGCAATCGACTGGCGGCTGAAGAAGCCAGCGCTGGGAGGCGTTGTGCCGCTGGAGACTGGAGTTGTACAAGTGACGCTGCCAAGGCTGCCGATGCTGCCGATGCTGCCAGCACTGAAGGGCGGCGTGGTGGGGCTGGCGCTGATGCCGTATGCAACGGCACCGCCGCCATTTGAAGTCCCACCAAAGCTGCCACTCATTCGTGCGACCCGAGCGGCCAGCGACATAAACGACGGCGACGCAGACAACGGTGACGCAGAGGCCGATGCTGGGCTCTGCTGCTGCTGCTGCTCGCGCTGTTCACGCTGCTCACGCTTGAAGGCAATCGCAATGGGGCTCGGTCTGGGGCGCGATGGCGGGGACATGGAGAGCGGCTGGTGGTCATGCTGCTGGTGCTGCTGGTGCTGGTCCTGCTGCTGAGGGACATTGAACCCATAGCTCGTTCTGGCACTCGTCGACAGAATGGCAGGCATCTTTGCTAAATGGTCGGTTGTTGCTGATAGGACTGCGGCTGGATATGCGACTGAGACTGAGGCTAACGCTGAGGCTGAGGTTGCGCCTTCTAAACAAGATGGATCACAGGAAGCGAGAGAGGGCGATAGCGATGGCGAGGCTGTGTCTGCCGCAAAGCAAGGCAAGAACTGTGTAAATCGCCTGACGATTCCTGGTTGCTGTCTGATAATGGGAAAGCTTCCAGGGTCTGTGGCTGTGCACGCTGAGTTTGCGGTGGCTGGCAGGACAGCCGAGACAGCCGAGACGGCGGAGGGAGAGAGGCAGGCGGAGGAGGAGATAGCGGGAGCAGCAGCAGTGACAGCAGTGACAGCACAAGTTTGAAGAGAGGGCTGTGCGACGTGCAACGAGGCGCCTGGCGCTTGCAGGGTCACAGACGGAGGTTTGGGGATGTCCACGGTTGATAATGCAGCGGACATTCGCTCAGGGAAACTGGAAGAGCGTGAGACCCGAGCTTATGAAGCACACACACCCGCTCTCATCTCGCACCCCCGCTCCAAAGCCGCTGGCGTCATTGGCGCCACAGTCCCAGCCACCAAAAAGCTGATTATCAGTAATACCAGCAAGCACTTGCATCTTGCATCTTATCCATCCATGGACAGTCGAATATCGGGCTGAGTTGCAGTATCTTGGTGCTACCAACATAGCGAGAGCCATGAGCCGCTTATTGCTCCAAATCCCATTTATCTGAGCCCAACTTGGGCTATGGTCAGTATGATAGCCCTGGCTGTTTTATCAGAAGGCAAGCAACAGAATTCCATCGCGGCCAAACTGGCTGAGCTGGAGACGACGAGACTGATAAGATATGGCGCTTGCCCTGACTTCAGATTGAACGTTGGAATATGAGCACAAACATGAATGGAGGCGATGCACCACAAGGCGGCATGGTCCGCGCGACCGAGGCAGACGAGCTCATGGCAGAGCTGCTCGACCTTACATCACTCGAAGGACCCGTCGACAACCTTGATGTTGCTACGCTGCTGCGGAACCTGGTCAGCCGCCTTGCCTCACGCAGCACTTGAGTAACCGAGACCAAGGAACAACAAATCAACTGACCCAATAATCGGTGGATTCCCTATGCAACAGGACTCTGCAGGCCAGGCACTCGACTCGCTGAGCAGCAAGACTGACGGACTGCTGTCAAGACTAGATGCCATTCTTTCACAAGCATCGCTTAGTAACGGCTCTATTGCACAGCTGGCGGCTGATGCTGCTATATCTGCCGCATCGGCAGTCGATGTGCTCGGCCAAAACCAACAGAGCAGCACAGATACCAGCAGCACTTCTCACGATCCAGCCAAGACAGATGGCAGCTCGCCTGCCTGACGCACGAATGAACATGCACCGTGGATATCCCGTGGATTGAATAGGAATACAGTATGATGAGCTGCCACATTCTATGTATCTATCTGCTTGTGTAATCCACAAAGCATATCTTGTTCTGCTTTCTCCCTATCCTTTCCTCTCATTCGTTGTTGCATCAACCAGCACATCTGTGGATGCGACAAGCCGATATACATTGCATTGCATTGCATTGCATTGCATCGTAATGTGTGTGTGCACTGAGAGTGTTTGGCTTGAGTCGCTGTCTCACACACAACCAACCAACAACCAACAACCAACAAGCAGCGATGAGTGACGTTGTTGGTTGATGGGATAACAGCGAGCATGCATCTGCAACGTCTCTTGCTAATCGCCAATGGGACTGGCAGATCTATTTCCTGCTTTGATACCTGATCACTGTTCCATTCAATACCTGGCACAATGTCCATCATTGGCAGATCGGCCACAGCCTTCGCAGTTCGCTATACACAGCCGTTCATCAATGGCGCTTGGGTATCTACCGCACAGTATGCGCAGTATCCACAGACTCAGCTCATATGCCCCGCAACTGAGAAACCAATCGCCAGTGTCCATGTCTGTGGCCGTGAACATGTCGATGTCGCCGTTGCTGCTGCAAGAGCTGCACTGGACAGCGGCCCGTGGGGAAACACCTGGACAGCATCACAGCGCCGCCAGGCTTTGCTGCATATCGCTGATCTGATAGTCGCCAACCATGCCGAGTTTGCCTGGCTCGAGTCGCTGGCCGGGAAACCCATCGTGCAGGCCCGTGACGACATCGATGCATCCGTCGAGTATCTTCGCTTCTTCGCTGGCTTCGCTGACCGCATCGCTGGAAAGCACTTTGCGGCCAACACAAACCCTGCAAACGACTCATATACGGTCAGAGAGCCGATTGGCGTCTGCGGTCTCATCATCCCATTCAACTATCCCCTCATGCTCATGGTCTCAAAGGTTGCTCCGGCTCTTGCTGCTGGAAACGTAAGTCTTCGCAACAGCCAATCTTGACTCTCGCACAACAGCCGCTGAATGAGCATATCTTGGACCGAATCGATCCTGCTTCATCTCATCTCGTTCCATAGACAGTCGTTGTCAAACCAGCGGACCAGACACCGCTCTCGGCACTTCTGTTTGCTGACATGGTTTCGAAAGCGTCCATCCCGCATGGTGTTGTCAATGTCGTCACTGGTGGTCCTGATGTCGGTGCAGCGATTGTGTCCCATCCAAATGTAGACATGATCTCGTTTACTGGCTCGACCTCTGTCGGAAGAATCGTGGCAGCATCGTGTGCAACACTGGGCCCTCGACCGTGCTCGCTCGAACTTGGCGGAAAGAGTCCGATAATCATCTGCAAAGACGCTGATCTTGAAAGGGCTGCCACGAGTGTGGTTGATGCCATCTTTGGTACTTGCGCGCCTTGTCTCAGTCTGTAGATATACAAAGCTGCATAAAGCTGTTGAAACTCTGACAACCATCCACAACCGATTGGCAGCCAATATGGGCCAAAACTGTTGCGCAGGCTCTCGGCTGCTTGTGCACTCTTCTGTCTATGAGACCTTTGTGGCCATGATCAAGGATCGCGCCGAGCGTATCGTGATTGGCAGTCCGCAAGATCCAACAACCGAGTTTGGACCTGTTGGTACGATTGCCCTGACCATGGTATGCCATTGAATATACAGCTGTGATCAACTTGGCTGATGCTCGTGGCTTTTTGTAGTGGATCGCAAGCAGTTTGATAGGATCCTCGGCATCCTCGCAACTGCAAAGAGCGACCCTGCCATCAAAGTCATTACTGGTGGCGATCGTTATGGTGACACTGGATTCTTCATTAAACCAACAATTCTCACTGGCGTCGACGATGCATCACCGCTCGCTACGGATGAGATTTTCGGTCCTGTTCTTTCGGTCCTCAAACCGTGAGCACTGCAAAAGCCACCGAGTATCCCTGTCAAACTGGGTCGCAGCATCTAACTATAACAACGCTTTTCCGACTCTCTGAATACTGTAGGTTTGATGATATCGAAGACGCCGTTCGTCGTGCGAACAATACTGCATACGGTCTTGCGGCAGCAGTCTGGACCAACAGCCTGGCAACAGCGCAGTTCTGTACTCGCAAGCTTCGCGCAGGAAATGTAAGCATGAACCTGCCTCTTGCTTGAGACTCAAAACCGTCTTCACTTGCTCGGCATGACGGGTCAAGGGATTCTAACGACCCTGTATTCTGAATTGCAACAAAGGTTTGGGTCAATACTTATAATGATACGCCAGTCTATTTGCCTTTTGGTGGCCTGAAGCAGTCGGGATATGGAAAAGACCTCGGAGATGAGGCATTCGACGGATATCTAGTCACAAAAACTGTCCATTCATCTCGCCTGCTTTGAAGCTATGCATAGCCATATATCAAGGTGCATCGAGAATGAATATGCGACTGGTGTGGAAAACGATGTTGTTGACAGCAGAAGGCCATTCATTGGAATTGTGTTCTGTGCTGGCATTGAATATCCTTCGTGGACAA
>JH393023.1:27778-50143 GCA_000235945.1 Homolaphlyctis polyrhiza JEL 142
CCCAGGCTGCTCTGAATAGTCATCNCGAATGGAGCCGAGAGTACTTTGTAGTAACTGATCAGGGATTTATCTCGGGCTTTTGACGGTTGACTGCTGACGACTACTAGACCAGGAACGACATTGCAGAAGATGCTATCTAGAACAATAAAGAACACCGATGAGCATCCTCTCCACTCAATCTGACTGTATTTGCTGATTTCTGTAGCATTTGAGATCAATTCTGCCGCCACACACAGATCACTGCTACATCAAACTTGATCTATTTGTGTTGGCTGGAGGGAAGGGAGGGAGAGTGAAATAGTATGAGCTTCATTCCTGCCTCACGTAGTCTGTTTGACTAACCGATTGCCACCATGTTTTCCAGGATCATCAGCTGTCGACTACGAGTATATCCAACAGACATGATTACAGTCCATGGTTTTCTGGACCTTGAGATTGTAGCCTGCGACCGATCCAACAAGGGTTCCAAAAAGTTACAGGCTTTGCTGTATTCAGTCGTATATGGCTGATTGTTGGGTGACCATGCGAATGCTGTTGATGCAGCATTAGTAGCAGTGATTTGTGAGCCATCGATCATATCAGTGCCGTTGATCGCAGGGCTATCGACTGCATTCTAGACTTGTACAATAAACTTGTGCTTTGTGTTATCAATAGATCAATGGACATGCCCAGAGCCAAGTGAGCATATTCTGGAACAGATCTCGTTTTGATGGAGAGCATGAAATGCAAAAGTCGTTTACAGAAACAGAGTCGATTAGCCACTTTGATGAGCGATCTAGCTGGCTGCGAATGGATCGACTGATGGATGGATGGTGATCATGCACGATTGCGTAATGCATTTGATATTCCGTAGATACGCCTATTTTAATGCTAAATATACTATGAATGGCCCTAATTCAACACAGTTGACTGAAACAATCTATCATCGTTAAAGACTTTAGCATGAACGACGACGACGACGATGGAGAGCTCGGCTCACTTGGTGCAAATACTGTTGAGAGGACCAGCATCAATCAAGAACAATACCATGGACGCAGCCAAAGTAATAGCCAAGTCGGCGGTTTTGGCGATATAGGCACGTCCAGTCCCAAACAACAGCAACAGCAACAACAACAACGCGTCTCGACATTCGATAGCGGCTCACTTCGTCGTAAAAAAGCAGTTGCGCCAAACCGAAGTCGAACAAGTACTCACTCATCTGCTTCAGACGAAAGCCAGCAGCTTTTTGAAATGTCTTTGCCGACAGTTCCGTCAGTTGAGGATTCTCAAAAGACTTGGTTGACGGATGGCGAGCTGTTTCCGATATTGCCGCCATTACCATCTGCAGCCACAGAAGATGCTATCAAGACAACAGCAACAGCAACAACAGAAATGATGGAGATGAAACCGATGGCTTCGAGTCAAGTCGCGACAACTAATGAGTTTGAAGCCGCATCTCTCGGCAATGTAGAGACTGGTATTGCTTCTCAGGCCATGGTTTCTCCATCTATGCCTTTATCCGACCAACTCAATCGAGGCCAGCACATCAGAAACGATTCAAATACTTCATTCCACAATTTCGATGCCATCATATCCACGCAAGTTGGAGTGGATCCCAGAACAGTTTCAACAGCCGAAGACGAGAAACCTGCGACAGTTGACAGCAATGGATTAACTCGAGCTCTGACAACATCGCTATTGGATCTTGACAATGATGTAATTGGGTCTATTGAAAATGGATCTGATCCCATATGGTCAATCGCACAACCAGTTCATCAGCCAGTCCCAATAGCAACAATAGCAACAGCAACAGCAGCAACTACGGTAGTCCACAATGACCAAGATGCTTTGGCAGCAGCAGCAGCAACAAGAGCGAAAGACGAGGCGGAATTTCTCAAAAGTTTACTTGTTGATGATATCCAAATCTCTGCAGATTCAAGTACACCACATCACATCAACACATCGAGTATCAGCACTGGCAACAAGTCGGATAAACAAAACTTTTTGGTAACCAAGAGAACTAAAAAGTCGCGTAAACTTGCAAGAAAAGCAACAACAGCAACAACAACCCAGTCCAAACATGACACAGATGCAGGACTCGAATTAGTATCAGATCCATCTGCAAAGTTGGAGTCTCAAAGCACAGATGCAGATAAGCCCCATGAGGAGACAGGTTTCGACAGCAATCAGCCCAGCGATATCATATATGGAACCAATATTCCACCAGCTCCACCTCTTCCACCCCCAGACTATTTTGATAAACTCAAGCTTGATTCTTCGCAAGCTAACAAAGGGCATTGGTCGACACATATTCCACTGACGATCGACACACTGATTCTGAAGGCGCCATTTCTCAAGAGTCGCGCCAAAACCAAAAAGAGACACCACGCAACAACAGTAGATGAGCCATTGAAACGCGCACAGTCAGCAACAGCATACTTACTCAGGACATCGACGCGGCGCAAACAGAGCATGGAAGCTACAAGAGACAGTTTAGTTGCTGGTCCAACTTCTGCACCTGTTGTGGCGGGTCCAGGACGCATGGTGCTCCCAGTTCCATTCGAGAATCACGAAACGTTGAGATCGTTTGGGACTTCGGCGCCGCTGCAAGAAGGAGATAGTGATTCGCACAATGCGATCAACGCAGCTGTAAACACAGATTCTGATACAGATGCCAATATAACTGCGGGTGAAACGAACGAGAGACCTCGCAGCGGACGACAGCGACCCAGACCGTACTCAGTCCATGGAATGGTTAGCACGTCATTCACTCTGGCGTCGTCGATGCAGATGTATGCATCTGTGGGTGCATCTCCGATATCTGGAATCGCCATTGGTTTAAGTAGCTCGAAAAGCAGTTTGGGCAGCCGCGAAATCACAATGCCGTCTGGCAAATCGCCGGCATCGCGGGCATCCACAATCATGGGTGTATCTCGGAACAGCTGTGTTGGGATGGGATCTCAGTCTTTGACAACGAATGGAGCTTCTTTTTGGAACCATCTGGGCTGCACGCCGCATGGCAGTCTTCTGATGCTTGATTCGCTGGTGATGCTGGGTGGCCCAGTATCAACAGCAGCAGCAGCAACAACAACAACAACAATGACAGCGACGACTTCAGCAGCAACTGACATCCACACGCCTCCAATAGTTTCAAGTGGAACAGGAACGGGAACGGGAACAGGAACAACATCGACACCAAGTCGACGCGAATCGATGAATATCAACTTATCACGCGCCAATGTATCGCGCCAGCTAACAGAATCAGTCCAACTTCTGCGTGCACCGACCAAATCCATGCTTCCCAAAGATATCAGCAATGTGATTGCCTCGAGAACACTGATGCGTCGCAGTATGCAGCCACCGGCACGGTCATCAGTCACAGCATCAGCAGGAAATCATTTTAGTGATCATCGAGGGCATCAGCGATCCAAATCGATTTCAGGAGAACAAACTGATGATACGAATCAGACTCATCCAGAACTTTACAGTTTTATCAGCGCCAAAGATTCATTGCCAGGGTCAACGAGCATGATTGCGATGACAGATGCGTTTATTGAAACACGAGACAGCGAGGCAGGAGCAGTGAAAGAAGCGACGGCTGACTCGGGTGATGGACAGCAAGTTGACTATGTGTACAAACTATCGCAATCAGAACAACTTGGACAGATAATTCGACAGGCAGAATCGATCGAGTCGATCCATGCGCCTGCACAAACCCTGCAAAGCGAGATGCATGAACATGAGCATGAACAGACGATATCCTCGCGGCGAAATGTGGATGATTCACTCCTTGCAAACTGGAAAGTCAAGATTGATAACGAGACGGCAAAACTAAAGCAGAACAGAGTTTCGATGCTCATGGCACTGTCCAGTTCGCATGAGCAGCTCATGTTTGAGCAGCCGAACGGAGGCTCAGAGACTGATACACAGGCCAGATCGCATCATAGTTCGAAGCAAGTTGCTGAATCTCTTTTGGCAAAGACAGACAAGAGTGATTCCGAAACGGTAGATGTCAAGCGTGCTGAGGATCACGACGATATTAGAGATCATATCGACGATGAGAAAGCGAATCAAGCAATGGATGACAAGGATGTTGTGGTCAGTGAGCCAGGAGCGGGTACTGAGGATAAAGCGACCGAGGGTGATATCGAGCAGACATTTCAACAAGAACAAGATCCGAATGAGCAAGTAAGTTGAATCGGATTTACTGATTATTGTTTGTTTGATTGATCCCAGAGAAAGTTGATGAGGAAGAGCGAGCGAGCAATCGAACAATCGAACAGTCGAACAGTCGAACAATCGAACAATCGAACAATCGAACAGTCGAACAGTCGAATGTTGAACGAGGAAAGTCAAAATTGCGACATTTCAACAGTTTACAACAAGAAGCAACGAGACAGCGAGACAGCGAGACAGCGAGACAGCGAGACAATGGACTCGCACACAGACGCAGACCAAGCGAGAGCAAGCACGGACAGAGACACTGACACAGACGACGATCGTCATGCAGTTAGCGCCACTGCTACTGCTACAGCTGCTAGTACTGCTGCTGGTAGCAGCGTGCAGCAGCTCTCAGCAGCGCCTGCGGCAGAGCCTCCGCCTGCGCCGCCGCTGCCGCCAGTTATTTCTGTGGGAGACACTTTTGCTGTTTCTCGCTCGGGTGGCGCACTCGCCCTGCAACAGCAACAGCAACAACAGCAACAGCAACAACCGCAACATTCGCATTCTGCTGTCTCCCACACTCGAGCCACTGGTCAGCGCAGGCCGCCGCCAATCGCAACTTCTTCATCAGAAACGACAGTTCCAGCAATTGTAGAACCATCAACATCATCATCAACAACAACAACAACGAATCCTGGAAACTCTCTGCGTCGTCGCTCACGTGCCCACTTTGCCGCATCTCTGCCGCTGCCATCGCCCTCTCCTACTGCCGCTGCGCCAACTACCGTCAGCATGACAGTCGAGAACGGATTCATCTCCACTGGCTCGCTGCTGTGGACGCCTGTCGGCTCGTTCATACGCTCTGTATCGGCGCTCTTCGCCTCGGACCAGCCATCATCCGGCATCGCTTCGTCAAATCCCTTTGACCTCTCGTTCTCGTCGATGCACCGGCAGCCTCGCTCGCTCTTCCCTCCAACTTCCCCTTCCCGTCTCTCCCACAACCACAATGGCTCACACTTGCTGTTCCACAATAATAACCATCATTATAATCATCATCATTCTCAAAAGCATACATCGACTCGTACTCATAAAAAGCATATTCTTGATGATGCAGGTATGTCCATCATTCCATCTTGTTTGTTGCTTTTTAACGCAAAACCATCTGTTGATGCTGATCATGACCCATATCTATTCCCGCTTTATACTCTCTTGTAGAGTTCTATGGCATGGATTTTGGACCTCCGCCTGCCGTGCTTGACGATGACGAGGCAATCATCATAGCTCAACGCTCGTCCGCATCATCGGAGCAAGCTAAAATGCGCCGCGAGCAAGGATCTGTCTTTATCTCGGCCATCAACACAATGATGTCTGCCTCATCACTCTCATCGTCCATCTCTGCTGCCTTGTCGCCATGGGCTGCTCAACAGCGACAATCAGATTCCCAGAGACAGTCAGAGTCTGCTGAAAAACAGCAGGGTGATATCCAAAGCGGTCGTGCGAGTAGCGTCGAAGAAAAGCTTCAACAACAACGAGATCAGGATGCCCAGGAAAGCTCGAGCCGCGTCAGCGTTGTGAAGCAGTTAGAAATCATGCGCAAGTCACTCAGATCGCATTCAGAACCGCCATCTTCTCGTACATCCAGTGCAAATATCCGCTCCAGTGCTGCTACTACTACTACTACTTCGTCTTCGGAATCAGTTCCAAAAGATACCACCGAAGAAGAACAAGCAAATACAAAACAACAAGCAGCCGCACGATTCGCTAGTCCTGCTCAAATGGCACATCAGCGTACGGCCGATATTGATTACTCTGAAATCTTCCCGTCAGGCATCGGTCGCACAGTAGGCTCTACCATCTTTCGTATCGAGTCGCTGCACCCTGTCGTACAAGACGAAGACCTGCATGGTCTTTTATGTGTCGCAGACTGCTACATAGTTCTTGTCACAAAGTCCACGAAACCCATCCAAACAGGCTCCAAGCATGCTAAAGATGAAGTCGATTTTGAAAGTAGTAGCGATAACCTTGAGCATGAGATTTACACTTGGATTGGCAGCCAAGCTGAGATGGACAAAAAGTTCTGCTGTGCCATGTTCGCTGTCGGCTTGCGTAACTGGATCGGTGCGTCATGTCGCATCAAGCGTGAGGTACAGTCCTCCACTGCACTGACTTCCTACAAGTTTCTCTCTTGCTTTTTTGTTTTTTGTTTTCTGTGTTTGTGTTTTGCATTCTTGTCTAACCCTGCGCGACACTGTCGACATGCCTGTGTCATTGCTTGTCGATTCCCATAGGTCGAAGACGAAGAATCACCCGAGTTTCTGTCAGTGTTTTCCAAGACAGTCGAATACGAAGACGCATCACAAGCAACCGAAAGCTGTCTGTACATGGCCGAGGAGAAACGATACCCACTTAGATTGTATAAAATGCACGGCAAGACCGATTTACAGCTTGCTCTGGTAAGACTGGGACAGATGAACACAAAAATGGTTGCCAATATCGCTGCTATCCATATCACCATTGATGATTGTTGTCATATCTCTGGTTGACTGACTATGGCAACCATCTTTTGTGATTTCTATTGCTTGTATTGTATTACAGGTTCAAACCACGTATAGCTCGCTCAGATCCGATGCTGTATATATTCTTGACTGGGGCCTGGAGATTTACCAATGGAATGGGTCCAAATCTCCACTGCAGCATCGTGTCAAGTGCCGTATCATTTGTGAACGCATCAATAAGCTCGAGCGTATTGGCCGTGCAGAAATTGTCGAGTTTGGTGAGAAGAATAACCCAAAATACCGATGTTACTTGCATTTTGATTGCAGTTGCTGTTATTGCTACGTGTTTTTGGCAGTTGTGTCGTATCGATTTAGTTTTGACCATTTGACTGCTGTGCTATTGTTTATTGTCATGTTGTTTTTGTTTGTGATTTTATGGCGATGCATTGGTGATGATGATGTTGTTGTTGTTAATCAGATGAATGGGAAGAGTCTGAACGGTTTTGGGATATTCTTGGTGGCCAGCGCACACAAGAAGATGCTGATCGCGAGACTGCTGGTGAGTATGTCTTGTGTGTGTGTGTAATGAGGCACACTCTTGTCATTAGTCTTTGCTTGGTGTAGATCATATTGTAATAACTTTCAATCTGCCTATACTGTCAGATCAAGACCACGAAAACTCTGAAACTAGCAGTGGCATCGATAAGCATAGTGACAATGACGAGGATAGCGAAGAGCGTCGCGAAGAAAAGTATTTTGAAAAGCTGGCTTACAGTCCAGCCACGCTCTACCGTGTATTCCCAAAAATAGCACCCGAAATCGAGTCGCATATTGTGGCTGTCGGCAAGTTGCGTCGCGCAGTGCTGTTCTCGGACGGATGCTATATTCTGGATGCTGGTGTCGAGCTGTTTTTGTGGCTTGGTAAGAATGCCTGGCCACAACTTCGATCCATGGCAACCGAGCTTCTTGCTGTAAGTGCACAGACTCTACACTTTCTCGAGAGAATAGAACTGATGACCATTGTTGAATCCAAGCTAAGACTTTGATACTTTTTGTGCAAATCCATGTTGCTGTGGATGATTTAGAAAATCGCATCGTCACAAAAGCGACCTGCCTGGATTGCACTTAACCGATGTGTTGACCAGCATGAACCAGAAGTATTCAAGCTCAGGTTCCGCGACTGGGATACTGTCAATCTTGATTCAATCAATTGGCGAGACGTGAGTCTTGGTCTTCAATCCGAAGTTGGCCCATTACGAGCAAGTGTGATGGGAAAACCAGGTACCGCTGGTAATAGCAGCAGCACCAGCGGCAACCCAAACATCAACAGCAGCGGCGGCGGCTCTACTTCAGCATCAGCCAAACCAAAGGTCACTGTAGATGTCAAGGCGTTGTATGCACCACCACCCAACCTCGATTTCGATTCACTCATGATCGAAGAGACGATTGAGCATGCCAACATCATTCTGCAGGCCTTTACTTGCTTTGTGTACTCTCGTGGTCGGTTTGTCCAGCTACCCGAAGCAGAACGCGGCCACTTTTTCTCGCACGATGCATATGTGTTTCTGTGTGTGTATCGAGTAGAATCGAGGGAGCGATTGATTGAGCGACACATGGCAGAGCAGAAGGCTGCAGAAAAGGCCAAGGCTATCAAGGCAGCTTCCAGTGCGCTTTCAGCGACGGCTGGTGCACTTGATGAGGATGAGGATGAGGAGAGCGATGGTCATCGTGATCGAGAAATGAGTGTCTCGAAACGCAATCGCACAGAGGAAAAGGCGTTTGTATCGGATTCTGCACCTGTTTCCGTTGTCGCCTCTGCTGCTAAAGCTGTTGCTGGAGAAGACGCTGATGCTGAAAATGATGACGAGAGTGGCGATGACGCTGAAGCTGATGACGAAGCAGACGAGATTGACGACGATGACAACGACGATGAGAATGATGACGACGATGATGATGATGATCAACAGTCTCCGTCTGGTGATGCGGCATCTCCCGAACCTGTCCTGGACTGCGTTGTCTACTTTTGGCAGGGACGACATGCCAGTCGACTGGCATTTTCGACCTTCAAGCTCAAAACACAGTATGAGATGGAGCAGCTTGTTGAACAGATGTATGACTCGCCTGTCCGGGTTGTGCAAGTCGAACAGGGCCGCGAGCCAATCGCTCTGCTTGCACATCTGAACAATATGTATGTGCTGCGATCTGGGTCTCGGACGGACTGGCTTTTGCGAATGGAGGCCAAGGTGGCAGCAGCAGCAGCAGCGTCATCTCATGTGTCTTCAACATCGTCAAGCGAAGAGACAGCCGATAATAAGATTGGCACGGTCAAGCTGCGACCAGCAGCAGGCAAGTCGCAAGCATCGCCGGCAGTTGCTGCGCTATTTCATATCCGAACAGATCTGCGCTACAAGACAACAAGAGCCATCGAAGTACCGGCGACTGCCGAATCACTAGTTTCACGCGACTGTTTCTTTTTGCAGTCCCTGGATGCAGCGTCAGATTTTCGAAGCAGTCTTTGGATTGGCCGCGGAGCATCCAAGGACGAAATCGCACGAGCGCGACTTGTTTCTGAAATGGTCTTGGATCTACATCGTCAGTACGAAGGTGTTTCTGATGATGCAGAGTCTGGTGCGCAACATGAAGTCAAGGAGCATATTATGTCGCCGCGCTCTTCGCAGATTCACGATGAGTATGACGATCTACAGCGGCTCTCTGTGTTATCGGATCCCAATGACGGACGAGCATCGTCGACATCCCAACCAGGAGCCAAGTTGCCACCACCAACACCGACACCATTTGATATAGTCGCTGAGAAACTGGAGCCACGATCGTTTTGGCAAGGCATGGCACCAGGCTCGCAGCTGATTCCATATGCAGCTGGCAGCGAGTTCTTCCATGTTCGACCGCCTCGGTTCCTGCGCTGCTCATGTGCAACCGGATCATTTGTAGTCGAAGAGCTTGTATTTTTCCTGCAGACGGACTGCATGAGTGATGGATGCGTGATTCTTGATCCAGGTGCACCACACAAGGTGTTTGTATGGACGGGAGCAGAAGCGTCTGATGTTGTGCGCAAGCTGACGCGTAAGAGCGTTGATGTGTGGCTGGACTATCTGGATGATGGTCGCGTGCTTGGATTCGATGACGGCAGAGTCGCTGCTGCATCTACTGCTGCCGTCAATGCGACCAGTAGCTATCCACAAGCCTCATCATCGTCATCTCCGTCATCGTCATCATCGCCGTCTCCAACTTCAGCATCAACCTCATCGCCAGCACAGCAACAGCAACAGCCACAGCCACAAGCAACGGGCCACGCACGACGATCATCCACCGTCTCGTCGCTGCTGTCCAATCGTGCGTCGCTGCTCGCGGCGTCGGGCTCGCGCGCATTTGCGGCGATTGCAGGCGCATTGGACTCTGTTGCCGCAGCTGCAAACGCCGCCGTCAAACCTGCACTTCCAACTACAACTGCGACTCTTATGCGCGGCGGCAGATCAGCCGCATTCGCACAGCAGCAGCAGCAGCAACAGCAACAACGACAAGAACAGCAGCAACAGCAGCAGCAACAGTCTCATAGTGACGTGATTTGGATTTCACAGGGCGATGAGCCAATCGAGTTCAGAGCGTATTTCCATGGCTGGGACCAACTTCTCTTTTCAAAATCCATCAATCCTGGCAGTGCGTTTGCCCGCCAGCGACTGCAGATGCGACAAGAACAGCAGCAGCAACAGCAGCAGCAACATCGCCAGACAATGCCGCCATTGTCTTCAGACCAGCATCCACTCTTGACTCCGACAACTCATCAAGCCACACATGTTCCACGCGATCAACAGCAAGATGCACGCAAACGAATCTCGACAGACTCTGCCGTGTCTGCTGCCAGCGCTCCAACCGTCCTCCAAGCTGAGACTCTTTGAGTTTAGATCCTGTCGGCTTGTTCTCGGTTGATGATATTGACTCTCCATCTCTCCCCTTCTTAGACATTTCATCCTCTCCCTCCTTCTTTTTTCTTGGCTCTTTCATCCCATCCCATCCCGTCCCATCTCATCCTTGTCATTTTCTGCCTTTCATCCTATCTCCTATTATATTCATCCATCCACAAGATATACTGCTTCTCTCTCTCTCTCTTTTGGAAACAACAAGAAATAAAGAATCAAGGGACTGCTTATTTGAAGTATACTATGCAAAACATATTGACAGCAAGAAGCTGCACCGGCCAAACACTCTCGACCAAGAAAGCGAGTGGGATCCAAAGAGCAGAGAAAGAGAGATATCAAAGAGCAGTTCACTGCCACAACAAGCAATACTTGACATGAATCAGAGTATATATATCCTGGGGATTCCATCGTGGCCGAGAGTCGAGCGAGTGAGTTTCTTTCCTTTTTTCGAATCCTTGCCATGAGAATTCCAAGCATTGCTTTGAACAAGATGGCACAAAACGTATATGAGAGTTGGGATAAAGCACAGCTTATTGAGCGTATTCGGACGCTTGAGCATCAGCAAGGCGTCATCCGACGGCAGCAGCGGCGTGAGCAAATCCAAGCTCAGCAGCAGCAACAGCAGCAGCAGCAGCAGCAGCAGCAGGATCAAGATGTTTCCATGTCGATTGGCGACAACAACAACAACAACAACAACAACAGTTCGATTCCCAAGTCCAAACAAAAGCCACGAACTTACCGAGGATTTGATTTCCGACGGCACCAAGCCCGCCATGTGGCGTTGAAGCTCGCATACTTTGGCGATGCATACTACGGATTCTCCAGTGCGCAGCAAGACACGGTGCCAACAATCGAAGCACAACTGTTCAAAGCACTGCTGACCTGCAAGCTGATTCCAGGACCAGACGATGTTCTTGGTGATGGCGACATGAACGGTGCTGCAGATACTGCTGCAGATACTGCTGCAGATGGTGCTGCTGGTAGATCTGCAGCGGATCGCTGTGGATGGTCGAGATGCGGCCGCACTGACAAGGGCGTCAGTGCGTTTGAGCAAGTTGTGTCGCTGTGGATTCGATCTGCGAAACCAGCAACGGATCCACAAACTGTTTCGTGGCATCAAGTTCAGAACATTGTCAAACAAACGCATTCTCAGATACAGATACAGACACAGACACAGACACAAGATCAGAACATTGAACATGCAGATGGAATGCAAGACGATGATGCAGATGCAGCTGAGCAGACTGAGCAGACTGAGCAGACAGAGCAAGTGGTTGAGCTGCCGTATCTGAATATGCTCAACAGACTTCTGCCGCGTGATGTGCGCGTGCTTGCGTGGTCGCCCGTCGATCGCAGCTTTGATGCGCGCTTCTCATGCTCGCATCGCACGTACAACTATTTCTTTGATGGCGCTGGTCTCGATGTGCACGCGATGCAGCGCGCTGCTGCGCTGTTTGTTGGCACCCACGACTGTCGCCATATCTGCAAGATTGATCCTGCAAAGGCTGCGCGTGAAGGTTTCTTTGTCCGCACGATCCACGAGTGCGAGATCGTGCCTGCTGCTGCCGTCACTGCCACTGTCGCTGGCACTGTCGCTGTCGCTGATCGTGTCAGATCTGGCGAGTCGCTCGCCATTTCATCCTCATCGTCACAGGATCCATTTGATCATCGCATCCATGTTCTTGTGGTCAAGGGTCGCGCCTTTCTCTGGCACCAGGTGCGCAATATGATGGCGCTGCTCTTCCTTGTGGGCCAGCGACTCGAGGAGCCTGAGATCGTGTCTTACATGCTGGATCCGGAGCAGCATCCGCCGCACGCTGGCAGACCCTTTTTTGACATGGCTCCTGACACTCCATTGGTGCTAGTTGAATGCGCTTATCCGCCATCCTCAGTATCGTGGCGAGTTCTCGATGACTCAACTACTACAGCAACAACAACAACAGCAACTACTACTACTACTACTACCACAGCAACATCATCAAAGAAATCTGGCAAAGATGCCATAGCAAACGATACACGAGTTATGCGGCAGCTGACGCAGCTATGGCGCACCACAGCGATCCGAGAGGCGCAGATCAGAACTCTGGTCGCTCGCTTTGTTGCGCTTGGCGCTGCTCCCTCGCGATTTGATGGCGACGATTCCAGCGATCTGGACATGGCGGCCGCATCTGCAGCTTCGACTGGCACTCGATACGTGAAACTGCGCGATCGCCATCGCTGCGATTCTGTCGAGGACATTCTAAGGAAACAGGCTGCGGCAACTGCCACAGACTCTGGTAATGGCGCATCTGCATCTGCATCAACATCAACAGGCGCAAGAGCCAAGCGACTCAAGAACAACAAGAACAACAAGAACAACAAGAACAACAAGAATAATAACCAACAACAGCAGCAGCAGCAGCAACAGCAGCAGCAGCAAAGTGTTGCTACTGGAAAACGAAACCGAGAAACTGCCGATGATGATGATGAAGGCGAGCAAGACGAATAACAGAAACAACAGAAACAACAGGAATAAAACTGGAAACTCTGACAAATATTGCATTGAAACTGTGGAGTTGGAGATTGAGTTTGCAAGCGGAAAGACGAGACTGAGAGAGAAACCGAAACAGAGCGAGAAACCGAGAATCATCGCTCCTTCTTCTTGTACGAGAACGGCTTGCGGGTTGCAGCAAACTCGCCCAACTTGCGGCTGACCATCTGCTCCGTCACAAACACTGGAACAAACGACTTTCCGTTGTGTACAAGGAACTTGCGACCAACGTGAGTCGGCAGAATGGTTGATGCTCGAGCTGCGGTCTTGACTGGGTCGTTGGCTGCGTTTGCTCGTGGCAGCGGCACAAAGAAGGGTCCCTTCCACGCCGATCGTCCCGCCATTTCTATTTCCCTGATTTGCCTGTTTCTTTTGTTTTTAAAACTATCCGGTTGGAGAGAACCAGAGTGCGGCAGTACCAGAGTAGCAGCCAGTGAGCGAGCGAGCGAGCGAGCGAGTTGTAGTCGAAGAGTTGAAGAGTTTTGAGATCTCTTTCTCGTTCTCAGCAAAGAAAAAGCGATTGTTCAATCTTGTCTTTCACCAACAAACACTCACATCAACACTCGTTCTCTCGCTCTGTCTCTCTCTCTCTCTCTCTGACGCCATAGTAGCTGCTTATCCGGCCTTTGTGTAGGTGCGGATATCACAGATACTTGCAGCTGTATCTCCTGAACTGCCACACTCACGGCCACCTGCTTCGCTATCGTACTCCATTCGTCCACCCTCCATCCCAACTTGTCTGGCTTTGGCCGCTTCAGCAGCCCGCCAAAAAAACAACACCAAAAAACAAAAACAAAAAAACTGCGACGCTGACTTTCCTGCTCTCGATTGACCAACTCGATCCACCACAAACAGAACTGGACCTAGTGACGCTAAGAGCCAAAAGAAACCAAGAGAATACAGCGCAAGCAACAAAAAGACAAAAATCTGCAATCCTCTTTTTTTTCTTTGTTGAAACGCAGTCATGAACATCTCCAACGCCGTATCGGCTGAGGTGTCTGCCGTGCATTTCTCCTTTTACAACACAAAGGACATTCGCAAGCTGTCTGTCAAGCAGATCACCAATCCGCAAATCTTTGATAATCTTGAACATCCAACTATCGGTGGTTTATATGATCCTGCTCTGGGTCCAACCAAGCGCGACAGTCTGTAAGTTGTTTTTCTCATCTTATTATGGCTGCGGCTCTGGCTCCTCTCGAGTCTGAGTATCGCTATCCATTAAGCATCGTTATTCCATATTCTGATCTATAGTTACTGATGCTGTTACTACTGCTGCAGATGCACAACTTGCAACCTCAATGCAGCATCTTGTCCTGGCCACTTTGGTCACATTGAACTTGCTGTTCCTGTTTACAACACCGTCAACTTTCGTCTGCTGTACAAGCTTTTGCAGTCAACATGCTTCTACTGTCATCAGCTGCGCTTGACCCGTACCGCTGCTCATCTATTTACTGCAAAGTTCAAGCTTGTTCATCATGGTCTGATTGTCGAAGCCTCGGAGCTTGATAATATCGTCGTAATCAGATCAGCCGCCGCCGCCAGCCAAAGCAAGAAGAGTGGCAAGAATAAGCGCCGCACTTCGTCCATGATTGATGACGAGGCAGCAGAGGGCGAGGATGAGACACAAGACGAGGACGGGCAGGATCTGGACGTTGCGCTTGTTGCCGAAACTGAGGAAAATAACGCCGACGAAAACCTTGCTGCTATTACCGACCGTGCTGAGCGTATCCAATATAAGATTGACAAGTTTGTCCAAGAGTCGCTCTCAAACAATAAGTCGGCTCGCATCACCAAGGCAACACTCATCACAGATGCCCTGCGTCGACTCGAACGCCAGTTTCTCGCCACAATCTCGGCAACCTCATGTCCAAACTGCCGTGCTGTGTCAATCAAGTTCCGCAAGGATGCTGATGTCAAGATCTTTCAAAAAACACTCGACGCAAAGAAACAGGCTCTTATGAATGCCCGTGGTCTCAAGATGCAAGACATATTCGCAAACGTCGCAGCTGACGAGCTGTCGCAAGATAATGCAGATGCAGAGGCTGCGGCTAGGCGCGCTGAGCGCTCTGGCATCGTCAATGTTGTCGCTGATGATGTTTATTCTGTTCCTGCGATTGATACTGCCAGTGCATCCAAGTCACCCTCAGAGTTCTATCTGACACCGCTGCAGGTCCGCGCTCATATTTCCATGCTCTGGAAGCAAGAGTCTGTGCTGCTCAACACAATCTACGGCACGCCGTCACCCAAGACTGGCGAGCGTATTACATCCGAAAACATGTTCTTTTGGGAAGTTGTTCCTGTCTCGCCATCGCGTTTCCGTCCGATTTCTGTCATGGGAGACTTGAAATACGAACACCCTCAGAACGGATATCTCTCGGATATTCTCAAGACAAACATCACTATCCAGCAACTGCAGCGCGACCAGATCACTGCACTCGAAACGTTCAAGCAGGACCCTGTTTTGGCTCAGCTGCGCAAACAAGAATACTTGAAGCAAACGATCGAAGCTTGGGTCAAGTTGCAGCAGTCTGTCAACTATCTCATTGACAGCTCAAAAGCCCCATTGGTTGCCGGCAAGCCTGCTCCACCCGGCGTGCGCCAGCTGCTTGAAAAAAAGGAGGGTCTTTTCCGCAAACACATGATGGGAAAGCGTGTCAACTATGCCGCGCGCAGTGTCATTTCGCCAGATCCATACATTGAAACCAACGAGATTGGCATTCCACCCGTGTTCGCCACCAAGCTGACGTATCCTGAGCCTGTGACACACCACAACTTTAAAGAAATGCGCATGGCTGTCATCAATGGACCCGATAAATGGCCAGGTGCTGCCTATGTCCAAAACGAAGACGGTTCGCTCACTAATCTCGCGGTATTCGATGAAGCAGGACGCACGGCCATTGCCAATCAGCTCATGATGCCCAGCATCCACCATGGCGAGCTCACTCACTCGTATCACTTTAATCAGAACAACAAGAAAGTCTATCGTCATCTGCGTAACGGCGACTTTTTGCTGCTCAACCGTCAACCGACCTTGCACAAGCCCTCCATCATGGCTCACACTGCTCGTATCTTGCCAGGCGAAAAGACAATTCGAATGCACTATGCAAACTGCAACACATACAATGCCGACTTTGATGGTGATGAGATGAACGTTCATTTCCCACAAAATGAGATTGCGCGCGCTGAAGCCATGCTTATTGCTCGAACCGATCAGCAGTACCTGGCTCCGACACAAGGCGGTGCACTCCGCGGTCTGATGCAGGATCATGTCGATGCTGGTGTCGATATGTGCTCGCGTGATTCCTTCTATACGCGCGAGATGTACATGCAGTTGCTGTACGCTGGCTTGCGTCCTGAGGGAAGCAAGGGTCTCACCGTTGGAAATGGCAACATTGAGCGTCAAATTACTATCGGCCACCAAGGCCGTATCATCACAGTTCCGCCTGCCATCATGAAACCGCGTCCGTTGTGGACTGGCAAGCAGATCATGTCAAGCGTCTTGCTCAACATCATTCCTGAGGGTCGTCATCCACTCAATCTCAAATCAAAGTCGCGTATTCCTGCAAAGCAGTGGGGTCCTACTGCACCTGAGGAGCAGAACGTGCTGATCATGGACGGCGATCTCTTGACGGGCATTCTCGACAAGTCGCAGTTTGGCGCAAGCAACAAGGGTCTTGTCCATGCCATGTATGAAGTCTATGGCCCGCAGTATGCTGGAAAGCTTCTTTCGATCCTGGGTCGTCTCTTCACGGCATATCTGCAGTATATTGGCTTCACCTGTCGCATGGACGATTTGCGACTGACTCCCGAAGGCGACAAGATCCGACACGATCTCATTGCAGGCGCCTCGAAAATCGGCATTGAAGCAGTCGGCGAAGTCACGGGTGTCGACACCAGCGACATGGACAAGAATCTATCTCCCAAGGCGCGTGCCATCAAGGAAGCTCAGATCACGCTTGCACTCGAAAAAGTACTGCACAACTCTGAGAAAATGGCTGCTCTTGATGGAGCGATGAAATCACGCACCAACAAAGTCACGTCAAAGATCATCTCGGCATGTGTTCCCGATCGTCTTCTCAAGCCGTTCCCAAGCAACAATATGCAAGTCATGACAGTCTCTGGTGCAAAAGGTTCTGGCGTCAACGTATCGCAGATTTCGTGTCTGCTTGGCCAGCAGGAACTTGAAGGCAAGCGTGTTCCAACAATGATATCGGGCAAGACACTTCCGAGCTTCTTGCCATTTGATACATCGGCGCGCGCAGGTGGATACATTACCGGTCGCTTCTTAACAGGCATCAAGCCACAGGAATTCTACTTCCACTGCATGGCTGGTCGAGAAGGATTGATTGACACGGCTGTCAAAACATCGCGATCTGGATATCTTCAGCGATGTCTCATCAAGCATCTTGAAGGCTTGCGTGTGCACTATGACCATACCGTGCGCGATACTGATGGATCTGTTTTGCAATTCAATTATGGCGAAGACTCGCTTGATGTTGTCAAGTGCACCACACTCAACGATTTTGATTTCTGTGCGCTCAACTACCATGCGTTCCTTGCTCGTTATGATCCCGCGGTGATTGCTGGTAAAATCGACGATGGTCAGGTTGATGAGTATCTCAGAAAACAGCGCAAGAAGGACCGTGCAAGTGTTGCTGATGCCTCTGCTATCGCAAACACGTTGCGCGACATGGATCTTGTCCTGCCACCACCACGTCAACGTGACCCCCTGATGAGCGTCTTCCGTCCGAGCAAGTATCTTGGCGCTGTCTCTGACGCCTTTTCCGACAGTCTCAAGGCATACATTGAAAAGAATCCATCGAATCTGCTGGCGCCATCAAAGAAATCCAAGGATAAGCGTGAGGGCAGCTCCAAACAAGACAAGGATACCTCGCGAGCTGATGAACAACCCTTGCGAGATATGTGGTCGTTCCCACGAATCCAGCCCAAGCACTTCAAGGTGTTGATGGATCTCAAGTATATGAACTCTCTTGTTGAGCCTGGCGAAGCCGTTGGACTGCTTGCTGCACAGAGCATTGGCGAACCATCAACACAAATGACACTCAACACGTTCCACTTTGCTGGCTTTGGCGCCAAAAACGTGACACTGGGTATCCCACGTCTGCGAGAAATCATCATGACTGCATCTGCATCGATCCAAACTCCGCTCATGCGCTTGCCCCTAGTCGAGGGCTACACCACTGCACAGTCTGAAACGGTTGCACAACAAATCAGCCGACTCGTCCTCTCGCAAATCATGCATCGTGTCACCGTCCGCGAGCGGCTGACCCCCAAACGACCACAAGATCTGCATCGTCGCAAAACTGTCGCGGTTCGACTCGACTTTTGGCCGAGAGCTACTTACAAGGCTCAATATGGCATCTCCACATCACATCTTGCCCAAACGATTGAAAACAAGTTTGTTCCAATCTTTGAAATGGCTATCATCAAGTATCTCAAATCTCGTCTGCGCAAGGGCGAATCGGGTCCTGATGCTACGGTTGATGGTGCTGATCGCGATAATGATGATGAGGCCGAGGCTATTGGTGTTAGTCTGGGCAAGTTTGACGATCTAGGTGTCAGTGGACGTAGCAAGCGGGCTGGAGCTGATGGCGAAGGCGATTACCAGGACGATGACGAGGGCGGCGATGAGGATGCCTCTGGTCATACAAAAGGAAAGAACAAGGGGAAGCTGGACAGTAACAAAGCTTCCAAGATGTCTAACGATACTATTGATTCTGACGACGACGAGGCTGATAGCGATGCTGATGACGGCGGTGCGGATGGTGATGCCACAGATGCACGATCGACTCGAAAGCGCACACAGCATGCTTCATACGACGCGCCTGATGATGACGATGAGGACATTATCGACGCTATTGACGCCGAGAATGCCGAAGCTGACGAAGATGATGCAGACGAAGACGAAGAGAATGCTACAGCAATGCGTGACGACGACGATCACGAGCGTCAAGAAGCCGATCACGACATGCATGCCGACGCCACGACTCGCGAGAACGAGCAAGCAGAGCGATCAACACGCATCATCAACAAGAGCCGATACATTACGCAATTCAAGTTCGACGACCAAGGCCACTATTGCGAAATGACGCTCGAGTTCCCAGCAGACACCAAAAAGATTCTCATGCTCGCGCTAGCAGAAGAAACATGCAGCAAAACAGTCTTGCGCGAAGTCCAAGGCGTAGCGCGATGCTACCCTCTACCAAACGAATCAGAAAACGACACATCGGTTAATGTGGGCACTGATGGTGTCAACCTACGTGGCATGTGGGAATACGGTCATGTTATTGATCTTAATCGGATCTATACCAATGATGTTGCTGCTATTCTGCGCACCTATGGCGTCGAGGCTGCGCGTGCTGCTATCATGCAGGAAATTGCTGGCGTCTTTGCTGTCTATGGTATCTCGGTCGACCCTCGTCATCTCAGTATCATTGCTGATTACATGGTAAGTTGAAGCAAACTGTTGTTGTTGTTGTTGTTGTAACTCTGTGTATCTGTGTGTGTAGATGTGTTTGTTGACAAGTATTTTACAATATAGACGTTTGAGGGTGGATACAAACCATTCAATCGTATCGGCATGAACTCGAACCCATCGCCGTTTGCTCAAATGACTTTTGAAACAACTACACAGTTCTTGACTACCTCTACTCTGTAAGTTGTTTTTGTGGGTTTTATTGGGTGGTTGGATTTTAGTGTGTGTATGTATGTATGTATGGAAATGCATTGATTTGATAAACTGACATGTATATGTGTGTTTGGATATTGTGTTGTATCAATAGACTTGGTGACAATGATCCTCTTGATTCTCCCTCTGCACGGCTTGTTGTTGGACAGGTTGTCAAATCAGGCACGGGTGCATTCTCGGTCATGCAGCCCATTGCAACGCACTGATCATGATCTAACCATCCTATCCCATCCCATCCCATCCCATCTCTCTCTCTTTCTATCTTTCTCTCTTTTTCGCTCTCCTTCTTTCTTCTCTTATGATAGGGGAGGTATCTCAACCATCCCCAACAAAGACAAAACAAAAACAAAAAAACCAAATACAATCGAATAACTAAAGCAGCTAAATGATCCTTGATTGACGAGATTTCCTTGTCATGTTGTATTTATCCGGTTTATCTATGTTGTTGGATTGTTGGTTACTATCAACCCTGTTCATTTGCTGAAATGGCTTTGTAATAGAAAAGTCGTTTGGCTTATTATTCTTTGTATCTGTTGGAAAGAGAGAGAGAGAGACAGACAGAGATTCTATTCTTGCGATTACTGTTGATCGGCAGCGTCATCATCTTGAGCATCGTCGCCCTCTGCCTGTCCATCATCGCCATTCGCCTGTAAAGCGCCAGTCGCGTCGCCATTCTCGCTATTTCCACCCTGGACATCTGCTTCGCCGGCAGCGTCATCAGCAGCATCAGCAACGCCATCGACTCCTCCATCAACGACGGAAGAAGAGCCCTCGGCGCCATTGACTGCCGCACCATCGGCACCAGCAGTAGCCGCCGCAGCCGCCGCAGCAGCCGAAGCCGCCATCGCAGCCATCTTTGCCTCCAACGCTCCAGCAATCTCCACCGTCTTGAGTTTCAACTCTGCATTCAATCTCGCCCGCGCATCCTTCTCTGCCTTGAGCATCTCACTAAACGCGGCCACCTTCTTGCTCGCCTTCTCCTTCTCCTTGTGCATCTCGGCCGTGCGTCTCTCGGCTGCATCGTGCTGCAACAAATAGGTTGCAATATACGTTATCGCGTCCTGACGCGTATCAAACGGCGATTTTGAAGTCGTGTGTGGTTTGTGGAGCACGAGGCTTGTCAGGGCTTCTGATAGAATCGGTCCGACTGTTTGTTTTATATACGCTGCTTCCTGTATTGATATCATTTGTTGTTGTTGTCATCATTGTTGTTGTTGTTGTTGTTGTTGGTATGGTGGTGGATGTGTGTTTTTGAGTGGGATATCAGCGTGTTGGACTATCAACGTTTTCTTTTCCCGTTACTTTAGTAGTAGCAACTTAAGGGAGTGACAAGAAGAGTGATGTGGTTTGATAAAGTGTATATTGAAGGTAGCAGGCGAATAGGTTTTGATAAAGACCATCACGCACCATTTGTGTGATTAGTTGTTGTTGTTGTTGTTGTTGATAATGACGGAAATACCATTTCTTGCTTTCTTGCTTTCTCCTTACCAAAAACATTTTGAAACACAAATCGATGGCGACGATGACAAACATCCCTCAAAAACTGTGGGTCAGACTTGTGTCTCACACTCCTGGACTTGAAAACAATTCGGTCAACGTCGCCACTCAGGACTGCGTTGACGTTGATGATTTTATCGACGCTGTCAAGAAAGAATTGTCCAACGAACTCCATGATGTTTCCGTCATCGATATCAACCTGCACTGCTCCAAAGACAGCGCTGCTCTGGAACCCGACGTTGCTATCAGCGACATTGTCTCCCAACCAGGATTCATCAACAGCCACGATTTTCCCTTGTTCGTCATTGTCCAATCACCAGCCAGCTTTGTGCCTCGGATCACCGCCACCAAATACAAGTACTACAAACGCAGCACTTCCATCAGTTCCAGCCGCGCCTATCTCATCAGTGTAGCCGAGCAACTATTGGAGATTTATCCCATTTCCGACTTCAACCAGAGATCAAACCATTTCGATCGAACGAGGCCGATATCATTTAAAGACATCATTCGAGAAGCATACGGCACAAACCCAGCACCGAGACTAGAGTACAGGTGTCTCTACACACAGCGACTAAAAGACTTCTTCACAGAGCAAGAATGGAATGCTCTCGAGGATTTGGACAATATTGTGAATCCTCAACTTCGAATGGAACTTGGCTTTGAATCTGATCGAATCTCAAGGAAAGTCATCTTGCCCATTGAATTCCTTCATTTGGAATCAGATTTCGGTAGAATCGCTAAAAAGACTCTTGTTGTTGCTAATGAGTCGCACTTGATTGTCAAGATCGAGGGAGATGGTTATGTCGAGGAGTCTCCTTGAACTTGTGACTGTTCATAGTTTCAATAAAATGACGGTGTTTTCGCCCTCTGAAATCTATTCTGTGGCTGAATGAGATGACTCGAGATGTGTCTGCGATATATAACGTAGTACAATAAGATGACGCAAACCATTGACGGTTGAGGCTCTGTTTCTTACAAGTTTCCAGTTACTATTCAGATTCCTCCATTTTCTGAACATTAATCCCATGAATTGGACGCGCTTTGTTCAACTGTCTCACA
>JH393024.1:0-10208 GCA_000235945.1 Homolaphlyctis polyrhiza JEL 142
ACCTTGCACTCGCGAGAGTTGTCCCAATGACTGGGTGGCGGCGGCAGCAGAGCATCAAGTATCATCACGCTCATTTTGTGAGTTGTGGATTGCAAGAGTTGCAGATTTCTGATTGTTGTTTGAGTTTCCTGGGAACTGGCAGAATCAGATCTCGCTTGCTCTCCATATCTTGGCTCTCTTCCATCCTTCCATCATCTGGATTGCCTGAAACTCTGCATCTGCCGGAACAAAGCGCTGTCCCACTTGCCGCAAACTCTTTACAGCACACGCACGGAATACTAAGCAAAACTGCAGTTGACAATGGCCAAGGAGCTCAAGCAACTCTCACGCTCAGATGTTGCCGCACACAACAGCGCAAAAAGCGCATGGATCATCATCGACTCTCTGGTTTATGATATAACAAAGTTTGCAGCCATGCATCCAGGTGGCGAGATGGTCATCCTTGAGCATGCTGGCAAAGATGCAACAGGTGGGTCCTTTATATCGAGTGTCTGCCGTCCCTATGCCAGTGCCTGCTCACACAGCAGTTGCCAACACACAACTCTTGAACAAGCTTGCACGTGAAATCGTGGGGTTTACTCGCCAGCCTTGCTCCTTCTGACACGTGCATTTTGCTGATGACTTGACAGAGGAGTTCTACTCGTACCATCGCCATGAAGTGCTGGAAAAGTTTGGCCGTCTAGTTGTTGGACAGATTGCCGGCGAGAAGCAACAGATTGTTGTCAAACCTGGGCATATCAGCAAAGTGCCGTATGGTGAAGAGAGCTGGATGCAGGGATTCCACTCGCCGTACTTCAAGTAAGGGTGCTGGTCTTGATCATGCAGTGCCCAGACGCACTCGTGTGAGTGCAGCGTTTGATATGTGAGCTGTGGATACTGATCATCAAAGCAGCGACTCGCATCGGCGTTTGCAACAGGCTGTTCGAAAGTTTGTTACAGAGGAGCTCTGGCCCGACGCGATCAGAAATGAGGACATGGGTCTTGCGCCATCTGCAGAGATTTACAAGAAGCTTGGCGAATTCGGCTTTTTGGCTGCGCGAATCGGACCAGGAGACCATCTTAAACCATTCAAGCTGCCTGGTGGCGTTAAACCAGAGGAATTCGACTACTTCCATGAGTTGATTGTTCATAGCGAGCTGTCCTTACTGGGCAACCGAGGCTATATTGAGTCGCTTGCGTCTGGCATGATCATTGGTCTGCCTCCTGTGATTCACTTTGGCGAGGATCCGGTCAAAAGCCGCGTTGTCGGTGAGGTGCTGCGTGGCGAAAAGCGCATCTGCCTTGCCATCTCGGAGCCAATCGCTGGAAGTGATGTCGCATCTATTCAGACAACTGCAACCAAAACACCAGATGGCAAGCACTACATTGTCAGCGGTGTTAAGAAGGTGATTTGGTCAAAAGTCCAATCTGACATGTTCCTATCACGCATATACTGACATCGTCGGGTGGTTTGTGCAGTGGATCACCAATGGCACATTTGCCGACTATTTTGTGACGGCAGTGCGCACCAGTAAAGGTCGCAGCGGCATATCCATGCTGCTGATCGAACGCAGCGACGGACTTGAGACAAAGCATATCAAAACAAGTTCATCTGCAGCTGCAGGCACTGCGTATGTCATCATGGAAAACGTCAAGGTTCCTGTCGAGAACCTACTTGGTGAGGAGAATGGTGGGTTTCCAGTTATTATGGCAAACTTCAATCACGAAAGGTGGATTCTAGTTGCCACAATCTTGCGTGGAGCCAGATATGTCGTTGAGGAATGCTTCAAGTGGGCACATCAACGCAAAGTGTTTGGCAAGCCATTGATTGAACAGGCAGTGATTCGCAACAAGCTCGCGCATATGGTAACGTTGCATGTTGAAGTCTGTTTGTTTAAGATCTCTCCATCGTGTTTTGTGACGAGTGATCCTGACTCCATTTTCAGATCTCTGAACTCGAGGCAATTCAAAACTGGCTCGAGAACATCACGTTCCAGATGAACAATATGTCATACATGGAACAAGCTATGAAGCTTGCTGGTCCAATTGCCTTGCTCAAGCTACAGAGCACTCGTGTTGCACACAACATCAGTGACGAAGCATGCCAGATCTTTGGTGGTCGCGGCATCACCAGAACAGGTATGGGACGCGTGATTGAAGAATTCCAGCGCACCTACAAGTTCTCGGCAATTCTTGGTGGCAGCGAGGAGATCATGGCAGATCTTGGTATTCGCCAGGCAATGGTAAGCCGTGCATCGACTGATTCAACTTTTGTAACAATCAAAGCTGACACAAAATGCAACAAATTGATACGTGCAGCGTGGATTCCCAAAGAATGCGCGACTTTGAACCATGCACTGCAGTTATCCACCGAGACTGCACACAATAAATGGAACAAGACGCTGGCTATGACAAACGATTGTACTTATATTCGAGATGTTCATTAAATCTTTGAATCATTATCGCATAAAGGGTTCCTTTGGACAGCTTGAATCTCATCCTTGCTAGCGACGACGATATCCTGGCTACAATTTCGTTGATTATCTGAAATATGCACACTCCTAATCGAGCCAAGAGCAAAGTTTGCATGCGGTCTAGTCCCAACAGACGATGCGCGCCGTCGATTTCCCTTTTTACATTCCAAAACAGGGGTACTCCCCCGTCGTTCACCAACCGCCGAGATTCTCGGCGACTGCGCATTTAAAACATCCTGCAGATCATCATGGGATTCAACCGACACCAATCTAGTATCATTTTGCCGGATGATGTCCGATTTTGTGCGAATGGTTGATCCATAGATGACGAGCTGCACAAAAACAAAGAGGGTGCGGCTGATAGGAACCAAGCCCTTTGTCCGCAAATTTGCATATGACTGGATTGTGATGATGAGCATTAATATGCTGCAGAAGAGGAGTCGAAACTGTTCTTTGCGTACTGTGCGACGGATGATTTGGTCTGCATCAATCGAGTTTTTGTTGGCATTGGCGTTGTTGATGTTGTTGTTGTTTGAAGTGGGGATTGCGACACCGCTTGCATTACTTCCTGCCAATGGACGCGACGATGATTGAGACGACGATGTGCTGAGTTTAGGTAAGAGCGCCGAGCTTCGACGAAAGTTTATCAGCTTGAAAAGGACACCGGTGGCTGTAACAACGTCGACAGCCATCCAAAATGTATAGAGAGTGGAGATGGCAATTAGTTCGATCTCACTGCCATCGGGTGGCGTGCATGTTGCGATGCCTTTGTATGCCTCTGCCATGTAGAAAAAGTAGAGCGATAAGGAGCTGAGAAAGACTGCGACGGGATACCAGTTATGCTCGATGTTGAACATGCCCGCACAGCGATTGGTGATATACGCGTATTTGAAGGCATCCTTAAAGTTCCAGATCATATCGCATATGAATGCGATGGCTATGCTGCCGCATTGGTCAAGGGTTTCGGCGCCTGCGAGCGAGCCGTAATTGATGAGAAATGCAAGAGCGTCGGCCCATACCATCAGCCGGACAAAGTGCTGGACGCCGTATTTGGAGATATTGATGGCCCAGTGGTCCATGACGATCATGAACAGGAGTGTTGTAAGGCTCACGAGGCCTGCATAGTCGCTGACTCCAGATAGAAACTCGAATGCTGCGCCTTGGTTGGCGACAGTCGCGTTGCTCATGTTGCCAGATAAGTGAGAGTTTGTCAATTGAGGGTTATCCACTCCAAAACTGGCAGGGTGATGTCATCAGCAATCAAAACGGAGAATTCCCTGTGATTTTCGGTTGCCTAATCCGAGGTCTCGTGGGGTCTGACTGCCAGAAGCCACGAGGAGGTCTTGAGCTGGCATCTTGGTTGGACCATCAAACCATTGCTGGATCTTGGAATTGCAACTTGGCCGTTGCTCAGTGAGAAAATCGGCATGAAGCGCAACACCGACGATACTCGACCAGCAGGAGCTGATGAGCCAGCGTCCAAGAAGCCCAAGAGCGAGGCGCTCAATCCAGCACAGGTAGTTTCTAGTGGACCACTGTGGCTTGTTGCGGACTTGGTTACTGTGTTGTGATAAGCGGACTGGGCTGACAGCACGGCTTTATTATCAACGAATGACCCGATGGCTCTTGTGCGTCGCTCATAACAACTGCGACGACGATGACAACTGCGACGCAGATTCAGGAGCTGGTTGCTCGTGCCCGTGAGAAGGCGGCAGCACTCAGCCAAGGCATCCGGCCACCTGCTGCTGGTGCTGCTCCACTGAGCTCGAATCCCATCAGACCAGCCGTTCCTGGCAATCCAGTGCGACCTGGCGCAGCCATGTCTGCAACGGGCAATCCTGTGCGACCACCAGCAGCCGCCATTGGTGCAGCATCAGTCAATCCCATCCGTCCTGTTTCTACTGCTGCATCTGCGGCACTGCCAGGTGCTGTTCGTCCGCCGTCACAGCAGTTGCTTGCCATCCAGCAGCAGATCGCAGCCAAGCAGGAGGAAATGCGAAGGAACTTGGCAAGCGCCGGTCTTGGCGGCTTTGGATCTACATCTGGATCTGCATCTGGACCTGGATCTGGACCTGGATCTGACAAGTCCAAAGGCGGTCTGAATGTCGAATACCATCCAGCTTTGATGATGGATGTGTCCAAGGCAGGCAGTTCGTCGATCCGTCCATTGATCATGCCAAAACCAACGTATACAGTGCGTGCCAACCAGCGCATTGTCGAAGAGCAAGCCCAGGCTGCAACCAACATAGTCAAGAAGGAACTCAAAATCGAGCGTGAGATCCCTGCAGAGTTTAAAGATCCATCAAAGAATCCATACTTTGATACATCGCTTAAAACTGGATCTGCCATCGCACCTCGCCAGCGTACTTCGAGGAATTTCAAGTTTGTGGAACATGGCAAATACATTGAGATTGCCGAGAAACAGCGGGCACAGGTGCTTTTAGATCTCCTTGGTTGTGATGGTATCGTGCCGTTTGTCTTTTGCTAAAAGATGTTCATGTTGTGCTGTATTTGCCTCACATATAGGCTGCACTAGAGAAACTCAAAAGGGATATTGCCGAGAAGATCAAGACAACAGGCATTGAAAAGGAAATCGAGCTTGTCGATGATCGCAGCCTGCGAGTGAGTCAGCCTTATTTCCATGTTTATAGTTGCACCAAATCCTTCTTGATATTGTATGCTGATGCTGTCTATTGTTTGTGCGACAGATGGAGCCACCGCCGGCAGTTGAGTGGTGGGATGCGACTTTTGTTCCTGGCGAGTCGTACGACAACTACGATCCGTGCGTACCCTATCCAGAGGGCGACAAATTCATCGACGATTTGATTCAGCATCCAGTGCCTATTCAGCCACCAGCTGAGCCAGGTCCTCCTGCACCGCGTCCGCTAATGATGACGAAAAAGGTAACCTTTTAGTTGGGATACACTCGTTATTTGGAGCTATCTGGTATACTGTCGAGAATACTACTCGACTGCTTCTGCATCTGACACAACATGACTCTAATCTACTCTGCAGGAACGCAAGAAGATGAATCGTCAGCGCCGCCAAGAGGAGCGCAAAGAAAAGCAAGAAAAGATCCGTCTTGGACTGCTCCCACCCGAAAAACCTCGTGTCAAGCTGTCCAATATGATGCGTGTCTATGGCGAACAGGCACTTTTGAACCCAACCCTAGTGGAAGCCAAAGTTCGTGCCGAAATCGAGGCGCGCAAGAAGAAACACCGCGATCTTGTTGAGGCGTCCAAGCTCACTGACGAGCAGCGCAAAGAAAAGCTGCGCAATAAGCTCAAGGAGGATACAAGCCTGCTGGTTCATGTTGCAGTGTTCAGGTTGGTGCCGTGTCGCTGGATTACAATAACGAGATGCACTTGGGTTTTTGGGCTTGCTAACCTGTTTGCAATTTAACACGATGCATCTACACACTCAAACTCTATATTCTTTGGGCAGAATCGATGACCTGACGCATGCCCAGCACAGATTCAAGGTTGATCAAAACGCACAGCAATACAATCTAACGGGCGCAGCGATTGTGAAGCCTGGCTGCAACGTTGTGATTGTCGAGGGAGGACCAAAGGGCATCAAAGCATACAAGAAGCTAATGCTGCGTCGAATTGACTGGACAAAGACCAGCGACAAGGCTGCGAATCATAATGATGATGACAACAATGGTGACGACGATGATGATCACTATCAGTTTCGAGCCGGCGCATCATCTTCATATGGAGCAAATCATGACGATGATAAACCGCCAAATCGCTGCGTGCTTGTCTGGGAAGGCGAGGTTAAAGAGCGGTCATTCAGAGCATTCAGATTCAAGGCTCTCCCAACAGACGCACAAGTGCGCGAGTATCTGACCAAGGTCAAGGTTGTGCACTATTGGGACGCTGTGCGCAATCACATCGACGATGGATTGTGAAGGGAATGAAGACTGTGGTTTGGTGTGTTTCCTTTCAAAATGCGATTGATGGTTTCTTTCTCGCTCAAAAAGATCCCAGACTCTGCTTGTCGCTCACACACACACAGGCAGACACAGACACAGACACACACACAGACACAGACACGCATATGCTTCCGCTCGGTCTGCTCAATGTCTCGCAAGGCCATCCAGTCATGGTAGAGTTGAAGAATGGTGAGTCCGTAGACCTCTTTAAGTAGCAGCACACTGCCCCTCTTGCAGACAGCAAGTACTCCGCAGCAAAGAAACCAAGGAACCAAACCCAAACCCAAACTCCACAAAGCAATAGCTCAAAACAGGACCACAGACTTCAGAGAGCTATCGAGGCGCAGCTCGCTTGAACGACAGCTTCGATTGATTTGGAATACGTACCAAGCAATCGTACTAGTAGCAGATTCGAAGCTAGCAATCAAGCCAGCATCTGCCGGCGATCATCCTGCGAAGCTTGGGCGAAAAACTGACCACTCCAATATCCACACCGCCTTCGCCTTTCCACAAACCCAATCTCTTGTCTTTCTCGTCCATGAATGATGCAATCGCTCATATCATAGGCGAGACATTCAACGGACATCTTGTAAACTGCGATCCGTACATGAACATCAATCTGCGTGAAGTCATTCGCACATCGTCGGACGGTTCAACCTTTTGGCGCATTCCAGAGATTTACATTCGCGGATTGACCATCAAGTATTTGCGAGTACAGGAGGAAATGCTCGATCTGGTCAAGGAAGAACAGGCTAGGCCGCGCGAGGACGGTGGGTATCGTCGCGGTGCTGGCAATGGGCAGTCATCTGGCGGCTATGGTAATAAGGATAGAGGTGGCCGATCTGACCGTGGCGGGTCGCGCGGTGGTCGGAATGATTCTGGACGCGGCGGATACCGAGCGGACCGTGGTGGCGATCGCGATGGGTTCCGTGGCCGTGGCCGCGGTCGTGGTGGCATGCAACAAAACTGAAAGCAACTCAGATGATATAAAAGCCAAAACGAAACGAGGCACATGCATTTTGCGGATTTGAATAGTGTTTTGATATTTTCTCGAAGTCAGAGGTCAGAGGGAGAAGGAAAGAGAGAGGACAAGCCGAGGGGATGCCTAAGCCAGACAGATAACAGAAACATCGGCAAAGGAGAGACTGCCTTCACATATCAGCAGCCATCATCTTCTTGATCTCTGCAATGGCCAGGCCGGGGTTCAGACCCTTGGGACATGTGCGAGCGCAGTTCATGATGGTGTGGCAGCGGTAGACGGAGAAGGGATCCTGGAGTGCATAGCGACGCTCGGCACCAAACTGGTCGCGCGAGTCGATCATCCAGCGATAGGCCTGCATGAGAACAGCGGGACCAAGATACACGTCACTGCAGAATGTTCAGTTCAGCAGGGTATCGTCAGCTGTGTTGTAAATACGGCGACGATCGAGAATAATACTTTACCTGTTCCACCAGTAGCTTGGGCACGATGTTGAGCAGCAGGCGCACAGAATGCACTCGTAGAGACCATCGAGCTTCTTACGGTCGGCAATCGACTGCAGGTTCTCGCGCTCAGGAGGGGGAGTCTTCTGCTTGAGGAACGGCTCAATGGACTTGTACTGCCTGAGAATCATCAGTTGTGCAGGTGGATCATTATACAGTCAGAATGTGTTTGTGCTCGGCAGTTCAGTAGCAAACACTGGCCAGTGGTTGGACAGTAGCGTCGATGATGGCACAATCATGAATCGCACCTGTAAAAGTTTGTGAGATCTGAAGAAACAGCCAGTTGCAAATGCAGCCAAAATCAGCATTCTGTGCGTGGTATAATCGGATCGACGCCTGCAGATGCAAGCAGAACTCACCAGGCACGAGATCTTTGACAACGTAGGTATGAGGCAGTGGGTAGATCTTGACAGGTGTGGCTGTGCGCTCGATACGGCTCAGGCATGCGAGCGTGTTGCCTCCGCCAATGTTCATGGCGCATGAACCGCAAATACCTGGATCGATCAATGGGGCAAGGCAGAGTATATTCAACGATCCAAGAGTGTCAGACGAGCAGTTATGGCCAAACAGGCGAGCAAGCAGCAAGACGATGCGATGCAGACCTTCACGGCAAGAGCGGCGGAAGGTGAGAGTCGGATCGATCTCGTTCTTGATCTTGATAAGAGCATCAAGCATCATTGGACCGCACTGGTTGAGGTCAACGTGGTAGGTCTGCATGCGGGGTTTGACCTGTGGGTTCTCGGGATCCTGTATGTAGTGTCAGTAGCCAGTAAGTATGTGTATGTGCGAGCATATGCAGGAGTTGTAGTGTTGGGATATTGCAATGCACGTTGGTCCGTGGTTGATGGCTGCCGAGCAACAACACGATGGTGGGGGAAAGAGCAGCAGCCAGCAGCACAGCGGAGTGGGAGGGGAGGGTGGCGGCAGAGACCGACCGACCGAGCAGGCTGAAGCAGCAACTCACCCAGCGATAGACCTCGATGGGCTTGAGCAGCGGCGCCTTGGTCGCAGGCGCAGCAGCAGCAGCCTCGACGGCCTGGCGCATCGGCGCTGACGTGTGCAGTCTCTGTTTCCATCAATATCGTTGAATATCATGTCAGCCAATTGCCATATATAGAGTTCGCGCATGCACAACTCGCATCGACATGCATCCCATCGCATCGTGCCACGCAGAAGCACTGCGCTACTGGCACGCATTGATGCAGACTCGAGTGCGAGCAATGCAGCATCCGTCTGGTGCGCCGATCGCAAGACTCACTCGCAAAGCTGTCGACTTGACGGATGCAGCAAACATCTTTTGGTTCTGATTTGATTTGATTTTGGTGAAGGCTGATTTGGAGCCCAAGACGGAATGTTGTGTGTGTTGCGTGTGTTGATGGTCGATGGTTGATGAGACAACAGCGTGCGTGGATCTGCGAATGCCGCTGTTATTGTTGTTGTTGCTGCTGTTGATGGCGCTGGTGAGCAGCGGCTACACTAACTGGAAGCATCACAACCACTAATAGACATGTCTGGATCAAGCTGATGCTACTCATTCAGCAACTGCGACGATGCCAATGATGATAGAGCAACATCAGACGGCATGCCAGTGAATTGAACAGAGCACGATGGTTGCGGGTTTTGCTGTTGAATTGGCTTTCCAACACAAATCTAGACTGTTTGTTGATTGATCATCTTGCGAAATGAATTCAGCCCAGGAATACAGCGTCCGTCGCGATGTGGTGCTACTGCTGATGGAGCAGATGGACTGCGCATCGCTGCTCGCGGCTGAATCTGTTTGTCGGTTATGGAACAGACTCTCGTCAAAGGCTTGGCGAGCGCTGGCCTGTCGCGACTGGTGCGGTGTGCGAACGGATTCGCGGCTGTTGGCTGGCATGGCTGGCATCCCAAACGTTTCGCACGATGCTGACCTGGATAGCGACAGTCGCCAAGACATCCCAAAAGATCTCACTGGCTCGTGGAAGGCAGTACTACAAAGCAAGATACATGGAGCGAAGAGCCAATCTTCGAGACGCCGAACACTCGATGCTGTTCAACTATCAACTCGCCAGAAATAACACAAACACAAACAATGACGATGTTGATGATGATGACGCGCGTTCCATCTGCAAGTTGTTGCCCAAACAAACCGCCCTTCATCCTGCCTGCCTCGAGGTATTTTGCAACCTGCACCGCTCTGTCTACGATTGTGCCGACAATACGAGCGAATACATATGGGCAAAGCGGTTCTTGATTTCACAGATGTATCTGCAAGTTACAAACTACGTCAACGGTTCATCGTATTCCCGCATTCCCTGCATTCGTCGAATCAGATCTACTCCCCATCCATGTATTGT
>JH393024.1:10308-28881 GCA_000235945.1 Homolaphlyctis polyrhiza JEL 142
GGTCGAATCGGCTGAGCGGAGCAAGGTGCGTCGAACTGTCCGTATCTGCCATGTGCACCAGCGAGCTTGCCTTGGACAGCTTACCAGACGCTTGCTTCGTTCAATGTCCAGCCAGCCGTCATTGATTGTCAGCAAAAGCGATGGGTCCGTTGAGACTTGTATTGTTGCCGAGAGTGGTCTGAAGAGCGATCTGCAATGGACTGCCCATGGCTTCGAAGCCTGGATCGCGTCGTTCAACCATCACACACCTGATCTCGTCTATACCGGTGGCGACGATTGTCTGTTTAAAGGCTGGGACTTGCGGACTGGTTGCACTCGCCCTGTGTTCGTAAGCAAAACGTCCGTATCCTGCCTTATAAATGTGCATATATACTCGTTCCGCTGGATTCTAATACAGCCTTGTCTGATCACAAAGCCATCAGGCAGGCGTGTGCTCGATATCCTCCCATCCGCTTTGGGACAATGTACTTGCAACTGGCTCCTATGATGAGAATATCCTGATCTGGGACACACGGTCGATGCGCGTTCCAGTCTCAACAACTGAGACTGGCGGTGGTGTGTGGCGGCTCAGATGGCACCCAAGCAATCCAAACACTCTCCTTGCTGCGTGCATGTACAATGGCTTCCACATCTACAGAGCCAACGGACACAACGATCTAGAACTCGCACATATCACAGACTACACTCAGCATGCGTCCATTGCATATGGCGCTGACTGGTCTTTTGACTCGTCGTCGCGATACAACACGGCCTCTTCAAGTATTGTCGGCACATGTTCGTTTTACGATCATCTGCTGCATATATGGACAACAGACATTATANAAAAGCCGCCAGGCTAACACACTTCAAACAATAAAACGCAAAGGGCAAGGGGATCAAACAAGGATCTATTGTACAGGCTGTTTGCAAAGCTTTGCAATAAACATGCCGCTTGTTCTTGACGCTGCTGGACTAAATCGCGCCAGGTGCTGAATACCAGGAATATCTTCATACCCATTGATCATCGTGGGTGCTGTTGGCATTGCCTCGATGCCTGCAATCGGAATAAGCTTTGCAGAACTGCCTTGAGGCTGTTTGAGAAACCATGCCACGATATCTTCGTTTTGCCGTTTCGAGAAACTGCAAGTGCTATAAACAAGCGTCCCACCTGGCCGAAGAAGCCTGAATCCTAATCGAGCAAATCGAATCAGAGTTGAATTTGACTCTACTGCGATCCCCCAATAAGAATAACAGCAAACAGCTTTTTAGATTAGATTCCCTTACCATTTAGAAGAAGTGCGCGTTGGAGTTGTTCAAGTTCATCAAGCTTTTCAGGGCTGCCCATCCACGCATTCTTCAGACCATCCCAGCCCTTCCACGAGCAGTTTTGGATATGCGTGATGGATCCATCGGTCGAGCATTCTGCATCAACAAGCACCTTGCTGTAGAGGTACCCCGAGTCTTTGATCTGCGGATCATTTAAGAGCATTCGAGTGGCGTGGAACGGCTTCACACTTGTTTTCGGGCTTCCGGGCAATGAGCCGTGTTCTATTGTTGCTTGGTTATCAAGTGCATCTGATGCAGCCTGTGCAGCCTGTGCACTGCCGTCGAGATCGGATTTGATCCGTTTTAGTGGTCCAAGCTCACAGACACTGGTAGCATCAGATGTTCGTTTGGAACTTGCTTGCGATACTGGTGACTTTGGATGTAGACTGAATAGCACATTCGGACCAACTCGCGAAGGCGGATGCACATCGAATACGGCTGCATCGCCCTTGAATAGTCTCAGCTTCTGATATCGATGCTTCTTGACAAACGACTTGGTATTGAGCAGCCGAGATTCGGACAGATCAACTCCAGTGACTGTTCCTGTCCCGCTGGTTCCAATCAGATCTGCAATATAGCAGAGCTTTCCACCTGGCGCACAGCTACGGATAGATCCGCCGCGCATTCAGGGTTAGCTTGTATATCAGCAAAGACACTGGGCTCAAATGCTGACCATACTATATCCAGTTGGAAAGACTCGATGCTCACCACATATCGAGCACATGATCGTCAGCCAAAAGGTCAAGCGCTCTGACAACAACGCCCGATGATGCGTCGATACCATGGAACAGTCCCGCTTTGAATGATGGTGCAGTTGCAATGCGAACGTCGGCGCTCAGCTCATAAAAGTCTGGCGCCAGCCAGTCAACTGGCTTGACTTCAACTCCAAGTTCCCTGCAGATTGTTTCGACTGCGGCTGTTTCTTCGGCTTTTGATGGCAGTGGCTTGAGACGAATATAGCGTGGAAGAGGTGGCTGAAGAGGTTCAATGTAAAGCCGACGATCGATTCCGTTTGCAGTAAGAAACGCATCGAACCACTCTGGCAGAGCAGTTGTGCCAAGTGTTGTTGTGTCGGCATCATTGTCGTCCGCCATTTTGTGATCGTTGCTTTGAGAAACAGATTCGAACATGGGAAAGAAGGAGATCCAGCAATGCGAGGAGAGCCCTTGTGCAATCATCAGGTATCGTTGCTTCCGCTCAGTGAGAGTTGTGTATCCATCTATCCATCGTGCAGCTTGCCTCACGATCGCATCTACATGCATGCGATTGGCGCCAGTGCTGTTGGACACCAATATATTGCATATCGGTCGCATTGAATGATCTTTGTCGCTTTGTGGTCAGCCCAATGGACCAGGAACTGGAGATTCAAGCACAAGACATGTCGGATGAGCTGCTTCTTGAGCTATTCGGTCCAAGCACACCCGATCCCAGCTCGTCCATCGACACACATGCAGAGACAGAGACAAGCTCAGAGCCTGCAACGGCACCAGTGGCGACAGCGATCCCAGGATTACTGCTGTGGAAAGCTGCACTGACAGACGACGAATGCCAGGCAATGACATCCGAAATCGCATCGCAACAGTGGTTCGCACCGTCGCAGGGCATCAACCAAGCCATGCGCTTTGGATCACTGCCAGAGTTTCTTCACAGAGTCGTTGAGCTTGGTCCTGCTGTCCTTGACTCTCGGCTGTGCACTCGGTGAGTTTGCAATACAGTACTGCCGCTGATATTCTGTGAGCAGACAGCATCTGATTTGGCAGCCAGCCAGCCTCTGTTTGACCAGATGATTGCCAACCACTACTATCCCGGCCAAGGTCTGAGCGCTCATGTAGACCTTGTCAGCCGCTTTGACGACGGTATTGTGATTGCCAGCATCCAAGGCACATGCATCATGGAGTTTTCTTGTGCCGAGATCAGCAGCAGCAACAATAGCACCAGCAACGACCAGATCCATTTGGCTGCCGGCAACGATCATGGAAGCCAAGATGGTGCTTTGGTTTCGGTCTTTCTTGAGCCGGGCGACATTGTCGGATTATCCGGGGATGCAAGGTGGAAGTGGAAGCATGGAATCCCAGAGTCTTGGAGCGACGTTTGGAATGGCAAGACACATCCTCGGACAGAGCGCATTTCCGTGACGCTGCGTAAGATGCTGCCGATGCAGCAGGAGCCTGCATGCTAGCATGCGCTCGCCTCGTTGCCAAAGCAGATCTGCGCCACAGCCGCACGACAACGGGACCCAAACCCAAACCCAAACCCCAGATCGCAGACCTGAGAACCTTGACTTGTTCCAGATTCGACCAAACTTCTCCGATACGATGCCAACATCGAGCCCGCCGTTGGCTGCATCGGCTGCATCGGCTGCACCGACTGCACCGACTGCACCGACTGTACCAGCCGTGACGGCTTCAACAGCAAATAAATACCCGCCTGCTGCATCAGCATTGCCGCCGAATGCACTTGGCACATCCCCATGCACCTTGCACTCATGTCCATTGGATAGCTCGTCCTCGACGCTCATGTCGAACCCCGACTCAAGCAACATGGCATTATCAGCCGGCACTCTGCGACCCGACACACCCGAACCGAAACCAGAAAAACCGCTGCCAGCTCGAACCATGTTTGTTCTCTGCGCCGTCATCTTCAGCGAACCAATGTCCATGACGATCCGTAAGTCTCTATTCGCCAGTTGGTCCTTTGCCCCGCAATAACATGGCGAGCATGGCATGTTTCGAGTTCAATGCTGTCAAACGCTCGCCGTGACCGCACTAACAACCGGCTCTGCAATGGCTCTGTCCTATGCATCCAGTGTTTCCCTTTGTATACTTCATGGTCCGCGATTTCCACATGTGCGAAGAGAAGGATATTGGCTTCTATGTCGGCTTCATCGCGTCAAGCTTCTCGTTCTCGCAGTTTCTCACTTCGATCTGGTGGGGATGGCTGAGCGATCGCATAGGTCGGCGTCCGGTTCTACTGATCGGCTTGCTCGGCAACACAATAACAATCATTTCGTTTGGCTTCTCGCACTCGCTTGCATGGGCCATGGCATCCCGCTCGCTGTGCGGCCTGCTCAACGGAAATGTCGGTGTTGCAAAGAGCGTCCTTGGAGAGATCACAGACTCAACGAACCGTTCAAGAGCATTCTCAATCTTTGGACTCATGTTTGGTGTTGGTATGATTGTTGGCCCGATGCTTGGAGGGTTTCTGGCCGATCCTGCAACCAACTTTCCGTCTGTGTTTGGTGGCATCAAGCTGTTTGTGGACAATCCGTATCTGCTGCCGTGCCTGGTCTCGGCAACAGTCAGCATCGGCGGATTCTGCGTCGGTGTGCTGTTTCTGCCCGAGACAGCGCGCCATATTGGTGGCTACCATCCAGTTGGTCTTGATGATGACGAGGAGCTTGATATCTCTTCATCATCGGATGCAGAAGATGTAGATACTACACGGCAGCCGCAAGCGATCAACAATTTAGCCATCGATGCAAGCGAGGCTAGATTCCCAGCATCACTGGCTGGCAGCCAGCCGATCTCGGCAAGCCAGAGTCATGCCATTCCCAGAGCCGTGCGACGCAGCACGCCAGTGTCTGTGCTGACACCCCAGTCGTCGGAGTTGCACTTCATGTCTCCTAGCTGGTCTGCAACTCCAACCAACAGAATTGGCCGTCCAGCAAGTCTATCGCGAAGTCTGGAGCACGATCTATCTCGCAGCCCAGCGTTTGGGTCGTCTGCGTTGTTCCCATCGACATCAAACACAGTACCACATAGCGTTGTCGAGCTGTGGAAGGCTGAGGACTCTGATGCCGAGCCACCGCAAGGGTCGTTTGATGTCGCTGTTGAAGATAACAGCTCGAGTCATGGTATTTCGCGCGCACCACATCCCGATGGCAATACACGCAGTCTTGAGAACCCTTGCGCCGTCGATGGTTTTGCTGTCAGCAACAATGGCACGATTGGCGAGCACGATGCTGCAACCAGCAGCGGCATTTCGTTGCCAAACCAGCCATTAGACAATGCCACTGAATCTAACTTTCTGTATATCGGATGGCCGGCAGTTGCTGCCATCTCGGGCTATGGCCTGCTTTCGTTTCAAAACATCATCTACGACGAGACGTTCCCGCTGTGGGCCGTGACTCTACCCCCGGATGGTCTTGGCTTCTCGTCGCATGACATCGGCACGTGTCTGTCGATCATGGGTGTTCTCACCATGTTCTTCCAGCTTGTGTTGTATCCGTGGATCTCTCAGAGAATTACCTGTTTTAAATTATATCGCTTCACGCTACCCATCTACATTGTCACTTTTGGTCTGCTTCCTGTAGTTTCGTCTGTACTCAGCACAGATCCCGCACTTGCTCCCTTGAAATGGATACTGCTCCTGATGCTCATGGCTTCGCGTTTCTTCACTGGCGTCACATGCTTCACATCCATCATGATTATGGTCAGCAATGCAGCTAAACCAGGACAGCTTGGGATTGTCAATGGCGTGGGCCAGACATGCGCAGCAGGAGTGCGTGCACTTGGCCCAGCACTAGGCGGCGTTCTGTGGGCATGGTCCAGACAGAGCGGCCTGCCGTTTCCATTCGACTCGAGGTTCCTGTTTATGTTCATGGCATTCCTTGCACTCATATCGACGCTGCATGCTTGGACTGCGATCCCGGCATCAGTCGAGAACTCACCAGACGATCTCCTCGATGATAACAATGATGAGCTCGCAGACGTCGATGGTCGTGGTCAAAAGCAGCAGCAGCAACGACGCCAGCACACTGCATACTCGGGACACTAGGAGCTTGAACTGAACGAGTCACAATGGCTGCCTCAATAAAATGCGGTGACGCGCATTATTATCATGATCAAGAGTGAATTTATGAAGTCTGAGGCATACAATATCCATCAAAAACAGCAACAGCAGTAACATCGGCCAGATAAGCCACAAGATGGACTGCAATACTGATGCAGATAAACGCTGCCGGATACTCTCGAGCAATCGTGTTTAGGGCTGCAGCAACCCTGCTTTCCATTGCAATCGCCCTGCCTGCAATGACATTCATCAATGCGATACTCGGCTCGCTCTCCCCGATTCCTATTTGCAAAATGCCATTTTGATCTATTTGGCTTGGCTTCATTCGCAGTCCAGTGGTTTTTTTAAGAAACAACAACAACAGGGCAGATTGAGGAGATGCGTGTGCTACGTTCCGGGATAAAAGATGTGCACGAGACCATATCTCACAAAGAAAGCCAAGAGACTGCAGAGAGTTTGAACGGCCAGAACAGCCAGCACCAAATCACGCTCGGTCAAAGGACCAAGCTTGACCAAGATCAGGCTCATCAGAGTCAGATTGCTTGATTCGATGATGTGTCCGTTTTGATCGCGCTTGACCTGAACGAGTCCGAAAAACTGCAAAGAGGTTGACGATGAGACGGCCAATGGGTTTTGCAGTTTTCAAGGAGAAGGTTGATGCTTCGAGAAGGTTGGTGGCAGATGCTTTGACGCGTCGCGGCATGCGATGTCGTGGGCATTCCACCAGGTGGAAAAGCTGTGGACACGAGTAGATAAAGTTGAAGATTTGTGGGATCATAAAGAGGAGAACTGTTTTGGAGAGGTTTCCTAGGACACCAATGACGGCAAAGACCATGCCTGCAGAGTAGGCATATGTGTCACCGCCAAAAGCTCGAGCTGGGAACCAGTTGTGATGCAGATATCCAAATGTCACGCCGATAAAGGGTAGCAGGAAATAGAGAGAGTTGAGATGTGCTTGCGCGCGCGATGGATTGAGTTGAAGCTGGATGAGATCATTGATTGCGAGTGAGAGAGCGATCACGAGTGATTGTCCGCCTTCGACACCGTTGGCGCCAGCCATGATGTTGATGGCATTTGTGGAGAACACGGCGAGAGCGGAGATATAGATATAGTAAAGGAATCCTAGATATGCAACAAGATTGAGGAAGATGAAACTGGGTCAGATAGACAATATCGGCGAGAGGAGATTGGGTGTTGCATGATCTGCAGAATTGTGTCCACTGACCCAGATGCACGATTTCCGTTTGAAACAGCGACTGCAATGGAATGGGCACCATGACATCTGTTTTGCCATATGTCACAAAGTATACCATCAGCAGCGGCATCGAGGCAATGAGCGGAAACCAGATCTTGACCCGCCATCTGATGTCCAGCACATCATCGGCGAATCCAAGAAACAGCATCGCAAAGATCGCTAGAAGGCCGCCAAGAAACTGTGCGAGCTATCGATGCATGATAGCAGGCAGCTGTCAGACATGAGTGCTCATTGAGAATGGCATCTGGCTCGGATGTTGGTGCCAAACCTTGTCGTGAGGGAAAGGTGGATGCTCTGCAGCGACATATGTGCCTCGCATGAACCATTCCATGAACGGGACTGGAATAAACATGAACATGGCGATAAAGTAAACTACGCCGACAACAGCGCCAATGCTCTCTGCGCTGCTCGTTGGCGTGCACCAGTATCGTTGAGTAGATACATCCAATCATAGACCAGCCAGCGAGCAGATCAGTTGTTTTTGGGAAGGTTATTGCCACTTGTCAGCATTCGTAGCAACGCACACTGTCGACGCAGTATCACCAAGCTGCATGTACTTCAGACTCTGATATCGTCGTTGAGCTAGCAGACAGCAGCTTACATCACAGGCTGGCCGTCTTTGAGAAGGTCTTTGCCAAAGCGGCCACGTTTGATGAATGTGTCTGTGACCGCTGGGATGACTCTGATTGTGATGATATATGCAAGCACAGCCAGGAGCGCCGACACCACCAGCGGGCCGTACAAAGCAGATGCAGCGATATGCAGCATTGTGGCTTGATACATTGTCGCACGTCGCTATCGAGAGCCAGAAAAGTCAGAAAGCCAGCACTCGAGCCAAGAGCCGCTGTTCTCCAAATATGTGTTGCGATCACGGTTCAAGAGCAGAAATCACGTTCGCCTCACTCTCACTCTCACTCTCACTTTCACTCTCTCCTTCCCAAACCCCTGCTCTATTCCTAACAGAAGGCAAGCAAGCAGGCAAGCAAGATAGCAAGCAAATAAAAGAGAAGAATCGACAGAAAAGAATAAGCCGGTAGGCCGAGCGGGTTTGTATTCAAATCTGAAAGTGATTCTGACAGTAATAGTGATGCCGAATGACACCCGTATAGTAATCCTTTCGAAAAGTGGGTGGAGGAATCTCGTCCTTGAGCCAGCACCGTTTGCCATCATAAACATAAGAGATACACGCAGGCTCATCCCAGCACCTATCGTGGCAGGCTTCAACGCTGTTGACCGTGATGCTGGCCAAATCACTTCCGCGTCGATCGCCGTTGAATATGAGATCGGGCAAGACAGGTATCCAGTCGTTGAAGAGATCGGCAATGGTGACGCCTCGCGATGTGCGTGATTTCAGCTCGGTCTCGAGATTGTAGAGCTTTTGGATTTGCGAGACGAGGAGATGGTGGAAAGTCACCGGTCGGTAGCAAGGATCCTTTGGAAACGGATACTGCTCGTTGGGTGGATCGCGATTGAATGTCTTTGGATCGGTGATGTATATCTTGTGGTCGCGGAGACAAAGCGCCAGCCGCACATCTCCCGCAAAGCAGTCTCTGTACTTGAGGATGCACTGGTCGATGCCTGTCATGAGTTCTCTCATGGCGCCGCGCGATAACACGATGCCAGAACCCCCATGAGCAAAACCAGGACCATCGCCGAGGCGATAGACATTGTCGCATCCGCGAAATACATTGTGCGAGCCCATATACAGCGGTTTCTCGGCATCGTACATGTTGAGCATGTCCAGCAGATTCTCAAAAAACACATAGGTATCATCGTCGATCATCATGTACCATTTTGCGTCGGGGAATGTTGCCCAGAGCTTGCGGAAGCCCGGAAGGTTTTTGTGTGCATCGGCTTTCCAGCCTTGCGAGCTTGTGTCTGGAATCAGAGAATCTTGAGCAGCCTTGCTCTTTCCTGCAAACATGACAGGACGCATCACAAATAACACGGCCACGATTCAAGTGTTAGTCGCAGTTTGAAGCAGGATGGATAAAGGCGTAGATAAGCTGAGGATGTAGAGTCATGGCCAAGCAGTGAGCTTACGTGAGTTATCCTTTTCAGCATCAGATAGAAGATGTTCCAGAGGATTGGAGGACAGGTTGCTATAGAGCCCGGTAATAACATCGATCATGGGATGCACGCCAATCTGGACACCAGGAGACTCGCCGATGATGATGAGATTTTTGATGGGCGACAGGAATGTGAGCAGCTGGATTGGTGTGCGCTCGATGGCGACATCGCGTCCCGTTTTAAGCGCGACAGCAATGAGGTCGAACTGAGTATCTATTGCTTGGGGTGTCGCGGCCACTGTTTGTTGCTGCTGTTGTTTGGTAGAGTCTTTGGATAGTTCTATCGAAGACTCTCTCCAGAGTGGCTGATTCAAGTCCTCAGATACTTGTTGTTGCTGTTGTTGCTGTTGCTGCTCTTGTTGCTGGTCGGTGACGCCATGGATCTTGACTTCATCGCGACCCACATTGTCGTTACTGTCGCTCTTGTCCTTCTTGTCGCCGCCATTACTGTCTTGCTTGGACGTGAGGGCAAGGTCGTCACTGCCTCTAACATCGCCATCTTGCTTTTCCTTCTGGTATGGTGCCTTGCGTCCTCCGGCCAATGACCCAGTTCGCCTCGTTGGCGCATCTTGCTCAAACGCGACTGCGCGCATCCCAGCATCATTGCTACCATCCTTGACGAATCGCACAGGCGTCTCAAGCGGAACCTTGAACTGCTTGTCCTGCGCAACAGGCTCGCCAACCATTGTATCGAGATATCTGACCTCGGTCGCTGTCATACCATCCGTGTCCTTAACACATGTCCAAAGACAGAGAGATTGGATATTGAAAGCCGATAGGAAGATACAGATGAGCGCGAGGACTAGCAGAGTGAGTGCCCAGCGGTATCGCTGGAGTAGGAAAAACACATGCAGGAAAGATGTTGGTGTTGTGCGTTTTTGTGTATATGATTTGAATGGCATGGGCGTGGTCGTCAAGGGTGGGTTGGACGCTGATTGAGAGGGTTGGATGACGGCTGCGAAACTGGCAGACTTTTTCCGTTGGTGGGCAGTGTTTTTGATGGGCCCGCCTGGGCCAACCGACTGCATGATTGCTCAAGACAAGTTGTTTTCTTGGGTGGGCTATGGTGCTCTGGAGATTCGAAGCGGTACTGCAGTTGGTGCTGGAGCTCACAGTGAGATGTACTCTTGCCGATTGTGTGATCGGAGGGCCAAGTTGGGCTGACTTGGCATTCTCAAAGTCAGAAATCTGGAATGCCAAGTCTGAGGGCGGAGTTTTGTGGCGAGTTTGAACCGGCATCACACAGCCGAGGAAACTCCTAGTTATGTATATGCCTGCGATTTTGCTCGTTTATTCAGCTGGAGGAGGAGGAGGAGGGATCTGCTGGAACCCTGGCCCAGCTTGCCATGTCGCATAGGGATCATGTGGTGGATACCCCATCATCTGAGGTGGCGGAGCGCCATATACGCCTTGATGACCACTATAAGGATCCTGTGGAGCGCCGTATGGATCTGGAGGCATGCCATATTGGCCTTGAGCGCCTTGCATTTGGCTGCCATACTGGCCTGGTGGGAGTGGCGCACCATATCCGTATCCCGCTGCAGGAGGTGGAGGCGCCTGTCCATATGGAGCATATCCAGACACGACGGGAGGCGGAGGCGGTGGCCGATCAGCATTAAAATCGGACGAGGGTTGCACGTCTGAATGTGGACCAGATGGCTCAGGACGACGAGAGGGACTCGGTGATCGCGAAGAGGCGCGCATCCATGGCGCGGCACCGCCTGAAGGACCAGATGGCTTTGCCCATGGAGCAGCTCCTTCATCGTTGCTTCGTGCCCATGGAGCAGCACCGCCACTACCACTGCCAGCACCATCGTTGGATCTTGCCCACGGCGCAGCACCGCCGCCGCCGCCATCGTTTGATCGTGCCCATGGAGCTGCACCACCACTGCCACCACCATCATTTGATCTTGCCCACGGCGCTGCACCACCGCCGCCATCGTTGGATCGTGCCCATGGAGCAGCACCGCCGCCACCGGCACTGTGACCTGGGCCACCCATTCGTCTACCTTGGCCATGACTGTGGCTGTTGCCATGATCGTGTGGATTTGTGCCAATTTCAGCCATAAGACTGCTGATCTCGCTGTCCATGCGCTGGTTGTTCTGAGTGGCTTCTTGTAGTGCAGCCGGGTTGTTGCGCTGCATGCAGTCTGGGATCCAAAGCGAGCAATAAAGTCAGCCCAATGCGCAATCTACCTTGCGAAATGCATCATCAGATCAATATATGGAGTGATTTCGTAAAGTTACCTCGAGCAATGTGACCAACGCCATCACAGATACGGCAGCGCAGATTTGCCGTAAAGTTGCGCTGCTCAGGACACTCATATTTGCGGTGACCAACGCCACCACAGTTGATACAGACCTGGTTTTCGTCATCGCGCAACGTGCCGTTGAGAGCAGCAAGTTCGCGTAGCTGATTTCGCTTCAGGTCGTTTTGTGCTTCTGGGACGCTGGTGGCAGTTTCAATGATCTTGTTGATCATTTCGACACCGCGTCGAACCTTTTCTTCCTGGTCTGCAGCAATCAGGCAGTGTAGGTCCTCTTCTTCGCCAATCTGCAGCCTATTGTCAGGCCGACCTCGACCCTCCTTGACAGAGCCCTTTCCTCTCAAACTGATTTTGCAGCCAGACTCTGCCTCAATCTTTTTGAGCGTATTACCACGTGGTCCTAAAAGTGCGATTACAGCGCATGCGACAGTCAGAGAATATCCAACAGTTTTGCGATGCTTGAAACGCGCCAGCATGGATAGTTGGGGATGATGACGGGACTTACCAATCAGAAGGCCAATAAAGTTGATTTCTGGGAAATCACGAGTTGGCACATAGATCTTTTCAACCATTTTTGTTGGGCGTCTGTAGTCAGCGGGTGGCTTGAATCCAGGAATGATCTTTAGGGCCTTTTCGACAAGTTTGTGGCGTTCGTCTTCGAGCTTCTTTTTGTAACGCACTTCGCGGGTGTTTGTACGGCGGCCATCGGCACCGTATTCGGGCGGAGGTGATACGGATCTTGAACAATATTCAAAGTGAATGATGAGTTAGTAACAGCTATTCCAAAGCCAAACACGGCAAAATCGCTGGCGATAGAAGCTTACCGTTTATCTGCAGGGACATAGTCTCCGGAACGAAGGTTGCGATTGATCTCCTCGAGCCGCATATGGATAGTGTAGCTTTCAAGCTGTTCAGGTGTTAGTCCTGCTGGAAGCGCCGTTGGCATGCCAGGGACATTGATTTTGGAATGCTCGCTGCCCCATCGAGAAGGACGTTTGCGCTGGCGACCTTCGCGTTCTGATGATGGAGTTTGTAATCAACAAGTCGCAGGAATGGAATAGAGCGCCAATAGGAAAGAGCAGGGAAGATAAGTCAGCAATGTATATGTATGTGTGACTATTCAACATATTCCAAGACTGACAAGCAGCCAGCAGATACAGCCAGCAGGCCGCAGGCAGCAGGCAGCAGATACAGCAAGCAGAAGCAGCGGCATTAGCAGACTGACCTTGATCAGGCTCCTTGTCGATGGAGAACAGGAGCGAGGTGACAGGGTCCGAAGAAGCGGCATCAGTTGGAAAGGGCCGCGAAGAGAGCGAGTTGCTGCTGAGGTCTGCGTCATAGCCCGAAGGAGTTCCGTGTGAGTCAAAGTGGCCGTACTGCGGCTGGTCGCTGGCGCTGCCTGGGTCCAGCGCTCGCTTTCGAGGGCCAAGCGGAATGTCGTTTGTGCCCGTGCGTTGCGGACGGTGCATGGACGACATGCTGCGGATGGCGCAGACAGACCATGGTCAGCACGCTGCGTGGTAGTGACATGGCAACAGAGAGCAGAACATGTGGAGCATGTCCAGGAACCTCGTGCTTACAGTTTGCTGGGTGTCTGGCTTGGTCGCTGTCTGGCTTGGTGTCTGTCTGTTGTTGTTGTTGTTGATGATGATCTCAGTAATGCAACTTTGCTTTTCAACGACAAAATGAGCGCAGCCGTGTTTTGTGAGCAACCAAATGCCAACTGGATGTTCGATTGTTGATGGTTGATGGTTGATGGTTGACCAAAGCAGAAGGACTGAAGACTGACGCATGATGAATGGTATATGGATGTGGGCGAATCAGCGACGAAACTCGGGACTCTTGCGAGCGAGCACCGAAAGCAAGCAGAGAACGGCCGCACGGTGCTGGAAGAGTTGCAGAATGCGGCGGTTGCGCTTGAGCAAGCATTTGCGGACATGGACGAGCAGGAGAACAACAACAACAACGAGCAGGAACAGCAACAACAACAACAAGAAGAAGATTCCGAGATCGGTCGCAGCAAGCGAGTGAAAACAAAGGGGAAAGCGAGCGAGATCTCCGAGTCGCAGCACGTGGTTCAACTGGCCGCCGACTTTGCTGCTGTGTGCGATGCTGCTGCGTGCATTGCTGCGCGTGCGACTCGGCTCGACCAACTGCGCACGCTGCATGCAGGCTCAAACTCAACTAGAACCTCAACTCGCAGCAGCAACCAAGATCAAGATCAAGATATAGATCTTGACTCGCGCTTGCCGCCCACCGATGCTGTGCGCTGGTTCGACGCTGCCGTGGCTCGCGACTCGGCCAAAATCACGCAGCGCAGCGATCTGCAGCGCATCGACCAAGACGCCGCCTATCGCACATTCAGATCTTTGTTGTGGGATGTGCGCAATACAGATCTACCCTTTGATCCAGCATCACTCGCACTCGGTGCTGGTGCTGCTGCTGCTGCTGCAACCGTTGACGATGACATTGTCTTTACCACGCAGCGCAGAGATTACAAGTGTCCACTCACTGTGAGTCTTGTGGCTTTCCATCTCATTCGACTTGCATTTCTTTCTAACCATGTCATCGCAAACTCCATCACAGCTGCAAATCATGACAGACCCGTATACTTCCACCGTCTGCAAACACTCGTTCTCAAAAGCAATCCTCAACTCTTTTACTGCAAACCAAACTTCGATCGAGTGTCCCATTCCTGGTTGCAGCAAACTCATCAGAGCCGCCGATCTCCAACCTGACCCGATCCTCAAGCGTCGCGTCAAGAAGTGGATCCAAGAACGCGATGCTGCTGTTGATACTGACGATGTTATTGAATAAATCACCCCAAGCCTCTCAGTTTGTTCAACTTTGAGATATACAAACACTGTCAAGTACTTTGAACAGTCTTCACCAGAGTCATCGTATTCTGTATTTTCATCATGCTTTGGCTGCAACCAAAAGTAAGCCAATCACACCCACACACAAACACCCCCCCCCCGTTTCCCAAAAGTCATCATCTCACATCTTGCACGATATGTCATTTTCGACTTTAAAACCTTCCTCACTCCTCCTCTCAAAACCAAGAACAAGCAGACAGACAAAACAAACGAGCAATCAACCATTGTTCCCGTCCTTCAATCTCATCGATCAGTCATTGCACCCATACGTATTTGTTCATAAGAAGATTTGGGCACAAAGACTTTGGCTCGAGAAAAGATTTGAATGCCTTGTTCAAGATCCCGCAACTCGTTCTCGAGTTTGTTCATGCGCGCCTTGGTACTTGGTAGCTCAATCACCATCGGAAATCGCTTCAGTTCCAGTAATAGCTCTTCGCGTTCTGTTGAGTGGAGCCATTGCACAGTTGTGATCCCAAACATGTCAGTGAGGTGCTCCGTATATGCGAGTTTCAGACAAGCTGGGTTTGCACATCTTACTTGATCTGAGTCCGTTTAGTGTGCGAATCCTATCTAGCTCGGGAAGCACTGGCAATCATAATGCCACGTCGCGTCGTGTTGTATCAGACATCACATCGCATCATACATGGAGTTGTCAGGCTGCTGAATTTGGCACAAAAGGCTCTCTCAGTTCGGTTTTGTGTAAATCCATCAAAAACTCACATGCCATGCCAGGCGGTATCCTACTCGGGCACACATGAACAATCAGCCATCCTCCTTGATCAGCAATTGAACTGAAGTCAGCATTGCCAACAACAAAAACAAAGGACTCACTTGTCTTGCTCGAGTGCCATAATACGCTCTTCTTCTCTTCGTGCCCACTCGTGCTTACGATCAACCAAACTGTTGCCAATGGGTCAGGTCGATGGCACGATGATCGAGACAAGTTGATGGTGGGGGGGGGGGAGTATGAAAGAGTCAGCGCCTATACACAGACTAATAAGCCCAGCTGTGTGGATAGTTGCGTCTTCTACTTACTATTTAGGAATCTGTCCCAGCTTGTGTTTAGGTTCTGATGTAGCAACAGGCGTCGCAGAGGGCGATGTTTTCTATTTCTCAACAACAACCTTGTCAGATTCTTACAAACTCATGATTCAAGCAAGTATCGTGTTGGTTGAGCAGTTTTACCTGGCTTGCAGTGTGAACTCGAGTATAGTTAATATTTATATAGTTTTTAGGCTTGGTTGCTAGAGCGCGGGATGACGCTGTCGAGGCTGTTGATGGACGCGATGAATCTGGTGTGCCTTCCACCGATGATTGTGCTGAGCTTGCCGCCTAATGTTGCAATCCCACAAACAGCATATTGCACGAGTCCAGATCAGACAACAACAGAGGGCAGAGTCAGTTAAGACTGCATGGCTGTCCATATTCGTAACACAGGACTTGTATCAGATAGAATGTGTGCACTCACCGATGGCCGACGAGTAGATATGCGCGGCGATACATTTGCGAATTCTTTGAGCTTGAAAGGAGTAGGCGGAGGTACTGCCTCTTGCTAGCCTCATCAGAGAGCATCCCATGGACGTCTGTTGTGATCAGCCATGGTCGATGATGGCAGCGATGGCAGCGTCCGGACAAAGAGTTGCAAGAGATGGAAAGCCAATCGAACAAAGCATGTTTTGGGGTTTGGCTTACTTCCTTCTTCTGCTTGTTGGACTTTTGCTGGTTGCGCAGCTGCTTGACATTCTCTTTCATGTGGTCTTTGGGTGTGCCGCCTGCTCGCACAATGTCGTCTCTAGAGTCGTCGTCGTTGTCGTGACCCCCCAGTATCAAGTATCAAGCACCAAGTATGCAAGTGTTTTCCATGGAATACCAGCCGGATATCAGCTCGATGTCCGTCTTGCAAACAGTTGATGCTGGCAGATGCTGTTGTCCCGCTGTTTGGTATATGCGAGGTGACTGGCACGAACACCGCAGCAACATGAGATGATGGCTGATACTACGGGCAGGACCTCACCTTACGCCGCGCGATGGTTTCAGGAGCATGCTCATGGCAAGTCCGGCCATGTGCCGCTGGTGTGTGCGCCGAGCCTCGGCCATGATGCAATCAATCAATTGCTCGGTCAATCAATCGACAAATCGCTTGTTTGTTTGTTTGTCGCCGAGCAAAATCCAAAGCAACAGATTTGTCTGCAATCAAATCGAAATCATGGGAAAGACGCAGCGCCGACGTCGCAACGGGCCACGGGCTGCGCAAAGCTCGGGCAGTCCCGCATCCCATGCAAACGGAGATGCATCCAGCAGCGCATCTGCTGGTGCCTCTGGCTCTTCGCTTCCAAAACCCACTTCGTTCCCTGTTCTTGGCAAGGTCAGCAGCATCGCTCCACTGAGCAAGAAAAAAAAGTTATTTCTGTTATTGCTGTAAAGTCGTTTGAGCACGCCGATGGTGGCCCAACATGTTCACAGCCATGCTGACGGTTCACCGTGATTGGTATCTGCCATCGGGCTCTGCGACTGAACTGGACAAACTGTCAATCTGCCATTGGAATGACTGTATATCAATCATCTGCCTCGATGCTGCAATTCCAGCTCAAGTCAGAGGACGCCAACGAGCGCGCATGGGCAGCAACAACAGTATCGCAGTTTGTGCAAGATGAAGCGACCAGAAAGCGACTGATATCTGGCGGCCTATATACTCATCTGATCGCACTGCTGACTGATGCACACAACAAAGTTGTGCTCGAGTCACTTGGCGCCATCGCCAATCTTATCGATGTTGGAGCCGAGGACACGGTACAGGGCTTGGTGCACGCTGGTATCCTTGAACCCATGCAGGGCTGCTTCCACAAGGTGAGATCCATTCTGCATTCTGCATTCTGCATTCCTGGCTCGATATCTATTGAGCTCTCCAATCAGTCCACAGCGGTCCTGACTTGCATTCTATCGTCCATCGAATGGCTTTCAAGGTCATTGCTGTTGTGCAAGCAGCACTCGCCAGCGGCAACACACACAAACCAGCCAGACCATCTTTCAAAGTTGAAAATGATGAAGGCACCGAGGAAGGAAACCAGGCTCAAAAAGATGCCGAGATAGATGACGCACTGCAGCCATCACCCTACGATCTTGCCGAACAACTTCTCAATGTATCGTGGAGCCTTGGCGAATTCTCCAACGAGTTTGTTTCTGCAATTACGCGTCCAGAAGTCGTTGCATTCGCACTCCAGTTTCTAGATCCAATGCATTCGCAGCTTGTGCCATGGCCGCTCATGCAGGTTGCAGGTGAGTTGTGCCATCAACAACAGCTTAAACAAATCACACATACACACACTCATACACATACATGCACATACATCTCATACTCCATACTCCTCTGTTGGTCTGCTTTGACTACCATCGGATCTATAGCACAATTCCTCAATATGCTCACAGACAACAACGCCAAGATCCAGCCCATATTTCTGCAGTCGCGCAACCACATTGATACACTACTACTCTATCTCAATGGCACAATCACCGGATATACCACTTGGGACAGCAACAAGATCCGACTGCCTGTTCTCTGTGCGAGCATTTTGGAAAACATCAAGGCGTGCCTGATCCAAAGCGGAGATAAACAGAGTGTTTCGGCATTCTATGAGCCGATATTGAAGGTTGCTGCAGTGTGTCTGCAGTTTGATTTGAACAGCACTGTTTTGAGCGTGAGAGACGCTGGACTTGCTATTGATCATGTAAGTGTGTTTGGCCGTTACTTTTTTTGGAGGCTTGTTTTAGTGCAGGCAACTGTTTTCTTGAGCCCGTTCTTGTGACATGCTTGATGATTGCCGTCTGAACTGCCAGAGCTCTGACAGTTTGATCGCCTTTTCTCCCCTCGTCAGCTTGAATCCACTCGTGTGAAGCAATCTGATAGCGATCTGCAACAGCTGATTGACGCCAACACAATGGACACAAAAGAAAGCGTAAGTAGCTGGTTGCAACATATTGCTTTGAATGACTACCACGGCAAGCGATATGAC